>CAJNIZ010013847.1:0-71928 GCA_905231905.1 Symbiodinium pilosum
AAGAGCATACGATAACCAGAGCATCCATGCCCAAACCATAATAACGTTCGTGTTCCAAGAGCATACGATAACCAGAGCATCCATGCCCAAACCATAATAACGTTCGTGTTCCAAGAGCATACGATAACCAGAGCATCCATGCCCAAACCATAATAACGTTCGTGTTCCAAGAGCATACGATAAGCGGAGCATCCATGCCCAAACCATAATAACGTTCGTGTTCCAAGAGCATACGATAACCAGAGCAGATGTGCTCCAGGACAGCCACTGGCTTTTTGCTTGACCAAAAATTTGACATTTTTTGCACTGCTTTCCTCACCTTCCGAAGCTTGAATTCACTGGCAGGGCCAGTGAATCCTGCGCGCGTGCATGTTTTTGCGCGCGTGAACAGTTCCCTTGGGCGTGCTGGATTAAAGCCTCATTGCCAGGTTCTGAGTTTAGGCTCCTAATTTGGAAGTTGGGGGTATACAAATCCTCGCTGCACAAGCTGCAAAATCCTTAGCCCTAGAGCTTAAATCCCTCAACCAAAGGAGCGGGGCCTGACATGCGGCTTCTGGGCGACACGTCCACGCCCACGTGGCCGCGGGCACCGAGGTGCGAAGACTACGGGCGGCAAAGCGCTGACGGAGGAGTTGTAGGCCTCCAGCTTTGGGGGTTTTAGAGTTTGGGGGGGTTGGGTGGTAGTTTAAGGCGTACGATTTTGATTTGGGTTCTTTGGATTTGATGGACAAAACCCTCCATAGCCCTAGGATACCAGAGTACCATGACTCCAAGGTATGTGGGATCATGCGGGGTTCTGTCCATCAACCGCAACTAAGGGGTGAGGACATTTGGACAAGCAGAGGGTTGGACACTTGAAGGTTGCGGAGGACTCAGTAAGGTCTCAGGTGGCGCCGCTGGCTTCTGTACACCAAATAAATACCCCTGTACAAACTCCCCACGCGGGAGTTACTGAAGTTGGCTCAAGATAATGGCCGGCAAAAACAAGCCAGAAGTAGTAGTAGGCAACGAGATGTTGCAGGGCTGCTCTGGCTTCCTGCAACAGGGGCCAATAGCCAGCTCAAACTCTCAACATCGTGGCTGCCCCTGTTATGCTAGTCTGTGGGCTCATTGTTCGAGAGGCCGCTGTCGAGAATGAATGCCGCGTGCCATGTACAAAGACCTGATAAAGCCTTCCGCTGTGACCTCATGCCGTTAGGGAGTCAGACCCTAAACCACAACGCAACTGGAAGTACCTGCTGTGCAACGCCTAGATGCAGAAGAACCCTGAAGCCCAAATGCAGGCACTCGATCAGGCCCCCATCTGTCCCTAAGGCCCCGATCTCAAGACCCTGAACTGCAAACTCTTGTCCCTAAGCCCTTAATCCCTAGCCCTCAAACTTAAACCCCTACTTCCCAAACCCTAAACCCACAATCCCTCATCCGTAAACCCTAGATCTTAAATTTACCCAGGACAAGTGGCTCAAGCTAACTGACGAAGCTGCAGCTCGACCATTTGACCCTCTGGACTGCGGATACCTGGGTTAAGATTTAGTTTGGTTTCGGGCTTAGGGTTAAAGGTTTAGGGTTAAGGGTTTAGGTTGGGTACTGCGCCCACTCACAAGAGTTTGGGTGGGCCCTTTTGGTTGGCGGGACTTCGGAACAAGTGGGGGCTAATTACCTATCATAGGGCACGCTAAACCCTAAACCCTAAACCCTAAGCCCCAAACCCTAAACCCTAAACCCTAGGGTGATATGTGAAAACAATGGACAGCTCAACTCCAGAGTCCCTCAACGAGCAAGTTGTCGATGGAGATCTTACAAAACAGGTCTTACCAAGGGATCCATGATGTTTTGCCATTTGGGCCCCTCAACATCCGAAGGTTCAGGATGAAGCAGTACAGAGTTGAGGTGACATGCTAGGGAAACTTCAATACAGATTCCATGAATAAGACTTGTAGAAGAGCTTCTTGCAACTATAAAGCTCCTGCATACCAAGCTCCTGCTTATCAGGGAACCAGGTTACACGGTCAGGCACTACTTTCTAAACCCTTAACCCTGAACCCTAAACTCCAAACCCTGAATGCTATAGACCCTACACCGTGCCCACCCCTAAACTCTAAACCCTAAACCGGCTAACTCATTTCTTCATGAAGCCACCTGTCTGAAGGACTCCACTCCAAACCTGGGACCTGGGACCCCAATGTACCCGGACCTCCCACATGGTACTTTCCCCATACTAAAAGCCCCCCGCCCCCACTAAGAATGCACATTCCCAGAAAAAATTGTGATTTGGGGGGGAGGGGGGGGGGAGGTTTGCGGGCGTATATAATTAGGGGCGGGGCGGTTCCATTATTGGAGGGACGGGATGAACTACAAAAATAGCCCTTAACCCCAAAATAATGTGCATATGCAGTCATATGCATATGGGGTATTGTTATGGGTAGTTGGGATGACTAGCTGACTAGGTAGGTTTTGGAATGGTATGTCTCATGTCGGCGCTTTTGTGAAGATATAGAATCTAAGCCGTGGACCTTACCGCTAGACTGAGATGCCAAATTCCAAGCCCTGAAGCCTTCGCAATGACTAAGTGCCCCTGAAGCCCAAATTCTAAATCCTCAGAACCTACAGAAACAATAGGCTATTGGTAGGGTTTGGTAGCCCAAACCCCCAACATTGGGACCCTGTAAGTATCATATGACTATTTCAGGACTGGGGCATTACAGAATAGCTAGACCACAAAGTCCTACAACCCTCAACCCACAAACTCCAAACCCTTGGGCTCTAACAGCCACGGGGCTACGGCATCCGCATGCAAAATAGGCTGCCCCAGTATGCCCTCAAGGTTTCCGGTTTAGGGTGAAGGGCTTGAGGGATTCGGGCTTTAGGGGATTTAGTGTTGGGGAACTCCTTTCAAAACTGCAACAGGCTACGAACCCTAGTTGCCAAGGAATTCTTGATGATGCATGCTAACTCGCCAAACTTGCATGGAACCTCACACCGCCCCGTGTGAAAAGGACAGCAGTCCGCATAAAGTCCTTTCCAGTTGTTTCTGGGTAGGGTAGTGGGTGAGGGTACGCTTTGGGCTCCTGCAAGCGAACAGCCAGCGAACGACTGTGGAGCCCAAATCTTCGAGTACCCCTAGCCCCGAAACCTAAATCCATACGCGTTGCACTTCTGGCTTGCCGGTCCCAAGTTTTCTGATATTTGTTCGACTCTTCTTCGCTCTAGACTCTCGGACCATGAAAGCGTACTCCGCGTCTGTGTTCTCTTTTTGTGTTACATAGCAATCGCATACAACGCGGGGCTTTCTTCTTTATGGAAACCCTTCCACCCCTCCAAAAAGAAAGGCCATGCCCTCAACCTACAGGATTCACTGGCTCAAAAAAAGCTGACATGTTTATAGTAGTGCGTAGCTGTAGGAGGAATCTACCCTGAGTTCAAAACAGCACACAGAAGTATGTAAGTATGAGCATTTCTTTGAAGAGTCCTCTTCTAGACTTCCTAAATGACATTCCGCTCAGTAAGTAAGGCAGACGCACTTGGAGCCAGAAGGGATTCAGTCATCTACCGGGATTACCGTGAAAAACAGCCTTAACCTTTATCCCCAAACCGAACCCGCTATACCTATAACACCAAGCCCCAATCCCAAGATCAATCACCCTACGTAATAGTCCCTAAACATGGAGTTAATGGGGCATTAATGTAGCTACAATAGCCAATAGCCCTTTTTTTGGTACCCATTACTGGGTGGGGGATTGACCCAAGCAATCCCAAAGTCACTGTAAACAACAGCTAGACAAGAGGGCCTTTGCAGTTGCACGTCTTCGTCTGACCCCTGGCCGACTGGCGAGTTACGCTGCAGACCTGCAGAGGCATGCTCACCCACATAAGTCCTCAAACAAAATGAAACACCCCGGAACAGGAGCCCAAGTTTTTCGCAGAAATTCGTGTTGCGGGCATTTGGGAATGTGGCCCCTCAAACATGAGCCGCTTTTCTGACGGTTTCTGGAATGGAGGGGTAAGCTAAACGGCTCTAGGGTTTTGAATTTCGGCGTTTCCCTCCTCGAGCTTGACGGGTCTAAGTCTCCCACGGTCTAAGCTTTTGGGTTTGGAGTTTAGGGCTTGGGGTACGTTTCTCTCCAGCTTCGGGGGATATCACAACAGCATCTAAGCACCAAACCCCACATGTCCACATGGGCAGTCCCTGCAACGAACTCCGCATCCCAGGGCGCACCCCAAATATGAGACGCCAAACGCCTTCCCCCATCATTGGGATCCCGAATGCTCTGACCTTGTAGATTCTTGTCTCCAGCCATATTGCAGAAGACGCTGCCAGGAGAACGTTCAGTGCATGGCACCAGTCACTCGGAGTCCTGGGCTGTGGGCTTCGGGTACGGTTTACGGTTTCCATGGACAAGGTTTTGAGGGTTTTGGAGGGGTTTAGGATTGAGGTCATCAACTCACAATGGTCCAGCACTACCAACTTCCACAAACCGCATAAAGAAGGCATATGCTGCTTCACCCTGAAACATATATAGTACTTACATTTGGCTCTGCGTGTCTCAGCGGAGATTGAAGGATCAAGAATTGATAATTTCCCCAGATAGGGGGACCCGATATAGACCCCAAAATACTATAGTCCTTACTATTGGGACCCCAAAAAGGGGTACCCGAATTTTTGGGAAACCCCTAATTGGGGATCCGGGATGAGTTTGCGAGGCTTCGGGACTTGGGAGTCCTCCTCAAAAATGCAGGTCCTCCCGCGCAGACCCCGGAAACAACCTCGTCCGACTAGGAGGTCACATCCCGCAAAAAGGGATCCATAATCCCAAGCCCTAAACCCTGAAGCCTAAACCTTAGCCTTAACCATCTGCCGCCCAAGGTACAGAGGGCATCGTCGCATGAGGCCGGGAAGCCGCCAAAGGCTAGGAAGTTGTTGATGCCAGCTGGCTTGCGCTCCTGAAAACCTGACCTACAGACCCTCCAAGGTAGTTCGTATTGGGGTATGACCTAGTGCGTTGGGACCCCGAAAAAAGAACTACATTTTAGGGTCACGGCAGGCTCTTCAGGGGGTGCTTAGGGTTTAGGCTATGATCTAGTAGGCGAAGGTTGAGGACGTAACAGTTGCAAAGGAATTGGGTCATGTGTCATCATATGCCCAATGAAAGACTGGAGCGGAGACCACGCAAAGGCCTGGGAAAGGAAAAGCGACTTGCTTCTAATGATCCTTCTGGACATCAGGCGCAAGGCTCTGAATCCACGTACCAGACTTTGGCGTGTGAAGCGGAGTCTCCAGCTCTGAGCATCTGCAAGGATGGGCTCAGGACAGCAAAGTCAGTCTCAGCGGGGCTGGGTGTGAAGGGAGCCCGGAGGCTTCGCAACAGTTGGCTCTGCCTGGTGGAGGTCTTCAGGGGAGTCAGCAAAATTGAGGTATTCTTCTCCGGCGGCAGAACAACCCACAATTTTGACGAAGTCTCCCCTAACAGAATCTTACTGCGACAGGCGCCTGCCCTTGTGTTTGAGGCCGAAGCAGCCAGGCACCAAGCACCGAAGGCTTGAGACCCGCGATGACCCGCGCATCAGGTGGTAGGATACAGGGTTAGGCGCAAAAGCTACTCGTGCCCGTGAGGCCCCCAAAGCCACAAATCAAATCCAGCTGCGAGCGGCATGAAGATGAACCACTGCTGGGATCCATGGCTTAGGGCCCAGGGGCAAGCATCAGATCCTTATCTGCCGTTGGGCCTGCGTCCCAGCATCCTAACTTCCCTAAGTCTCAAGTCTTAACCCTAACCCATAAACCCTACACCCTAGATCCTGAAACCTTAACCTTGAAGACGAAGGATGAGATGCTAGGCCTCACAACCCCCAAATTGTCCGGCAAGGAGCCGGTCTCAGGGCTTGTGGGTTGAAGGGTTTAGGTAGGCTTTAGGGGGGTTGGGGGGGTTGAAGGGTTTAAGGCTTGAAGGCGGTTGAGAGGTATGCTCCATGTTACACACTGATGGGATACCGTTCGCGGACGAAGCTTGCACTTGGATGCTGGACGCAGTGCCCTTGCCGACCCAAACAATCCGAAGGCCCCAAACTTTGCGTTGCGGATCCTTCTGCGTTGAGGGCTCTGGCAAGCATGTGACACACATGCATGAGTGGATAGCTCGTAACCACCGCCACGTCATCCAAGCTCGCTGTCAGTTGACATCTAGGCCTTCATTGAATCCGGTGCCTTTCCGGCCTTGCACGTATTTGGAGGTACAGGCATGCTGGTACTTGTGCTCGGTCAGAACTACAAGCTTGTTGCAGGGGCTGAGCATTGGAGTGGCAGGTGCGGAGACAAGCATGCGGAGCCACGGCTAGGCACGACTGTCAAAAATCTTCCTTTCAGACATCACACATCTGGCCGGATGAGTTGTACATACTTGCCTGGGCACAGGAGGCCTCATGGTAGTCAGTCCAGCGGCACTGGAAGATTTGTCAGCTGCAGCCTATGAACAATGCTGCAGGATGTCATGATCTGTGGACCAGAGGTCAGGAGGATGCCTTTCGGTCAAACGCTTCCGGCTCGGAAGGCTTCTTGAACCGGGCATGGTGGATAGGAGGCTAAAACCCAATGCCCACCCCCAGGCTTCAGGGTTAAGGTGTTGAGCTTTAACCCCACCTTGGGTTTCAGAAGCTCTGCAGCCTAAGCTCCAATGCCTGGTGTCGGCTTGCACACCAAGCGACGTGTGGGGTTGCGCTTTCTGGTGCCAAAAACCGGTCGCCGACAGAAGACATCACGACTGAGCCTCTGTCATGACGGACTATGACTGAACCTTGCACAACACACAACAACCTGAAGGCTACAGGGCCAAGTCCCCAAAAGCGTACAGGCAGAAGCCAGCTTGCACAGTCTCATTTCCCAAGGCCACGCAGGTGAATCTGCTGCTTCCCAAACAGGCGGGTGTCAAAGTTTTAGGTGTTGCTATGTGCCCCTACGACCTGCTTGGTTCCCCTCCCGGAAATGCAACTGGCTTCTCTTGGATCCTACAACTTTTGAAGGGCATTGTCATTGTCAAAAAAGCCCTGACTTCTAAGCTGTTACAAGTTTTGACTAGCCATTCCAATCAGATGGCTTTAAGCATCTCCTGGCTTGAAAAACTCTTCCAAAGCCGGCGTTATTGGCAGCCAGGCCATCGTCCTGCTCCCAGCCTACAAGGAGTCCCAGGCCTTCACGAGTCCATGGGCCTTTTAAGGAAAGGCCTCACGTGCCTTCTGCTGCCCTGAAACAATAAGCCCTGGATGGAAACCACCACAAAGCTGATTTCCCTAAACCATAGCCGCCGGGCGTTGGATTGCGTACGACTTGCTCCTGGTGAGGGAGCTGCTTCTGCTCTCTTCCCTCTCTTCCCCTTCCCTGCAGCATGGTGTGCTGCAATTTCGGCTGGATGTCCATGGCTACCTTGCGTGGCCCTTCGACATGTTGGCCTGACATAAGCAAAGCAGAAACATCCCATGCCCTGATAAAAGATTGGGATTCTACACCTGCTCTCTTGCAGGGCTTAGACAAGGGAGCTCCTAAGTCTTTGCTGGGAAGAGTACAGAGCGGATCACCATCTCCCCGACGACCTCAGAGCCACCGCAACCTCCGATGCAGAAGCCCAGCATGAGGAGCGCAAGATTCCTTTGTAGAGTATTGCTTGGGCACTACACACACACGCACTAAGAGTCTATAGCAGTGGTATTTCTGAAGGCTGTATAGATGTATAGATGTACATCATGAATCATGCATATTAACTGTTCATGAGGTTGGGGGTCCAAGGTATGTCCAAAATGACAGGGATAAGCCTCCAAATACGATCATCCATATTTAAGGAACTCCTAAAAAGCCTTGGTTTGGAGGCATGGCTATCCTTTAAATCCCACGCAGCCGTTAATGAGTAGGTTTCAGTCTAGAACAGAGGGGTGATGTTGTTGCTATTCCAAACTGCCGTTTAGAAAATGTTGTCCCAACTTCTGTCCAAGATTCTTCGTGGTCTCCACGTCGTCTCCACTGCGGCAATAGGCCCAGATGATGCTCGGCAAGCGGCTTTTCACTCTCAGAAACAGCTTCGTCATTTGCGGGCAGGCAGGCTTTACAAACTGCCCACAGTCAGATGAGGTCCTCGAAAGCAAGGACCACCTCCCAGTACATCCCCCTGTTTTTGAGCAGGTTCAGCATCAAAGGCTTCGGGCCCTAACAGTCCATCTTGGCTCGAAGACAGCTGGGGAGCTACCGCCCCTCCCGGAGTGCAACCGTTTATGCCTTGGGAAGGTTGAACCTCATGCCTAGCATTGCTTTGCGAACATGTAAGCTTCATCAGTGATTCAGGCCTAGCCTTGTCACCAGCTTTGAAGATGTTGGTAGCCCAAGTGGAGCCTTTTGTTAAAGATAGGATTGACCTGCACCTGCGCAGGAGCCTGGTCTTCTTTCTCATCCTGCCGCGCAAGACCCTAAATGCTGAGGGGCCAGAGGGGGCCGCAGGGAACTGCATTGGGCGCCTATATGGGCCGCAGCCTCGTGTTTGCGCCTCCTGCCCTGCGAGAAACCTGGGAAGGTACTTAAAAAGTCATGCCTTGAGATTGGAAGTCCGAAGATGGCGAACTGCGGAAGGAAACAAGGAAGGTGCACTGCTAGCCTTCGTGTAGCTCCACCGCTTGGGTGACCTAGCTTAAGACCGGTGGCAGTAGTGTCTGACTGCAAGCCCCTCCTTTGGAAGATTCAGGTGCGGTCAGGGAATGATCCGTGTAGGAATATACTTTGAATTCTCTTTCATGCAGGTCGGCATGATATCAGGGCAAGGGGATTAGAAGAGCCTGACGGCTTGGGTTTGGCTGATCGGATGAAGAGGCTCCCAGTTGCCATGGAAGCCTAGTGGCGCATGAACAGCCCTTAACCCTAGACCCATCAGTTTGTGGGTACCTGCCTGTGATGGTACTTCATGCCTCCATTCTAGTTTTGACTCGGGGGAAGCTTGACCTCAAACCCTAAACGTGCCAAATGGGGGGGAAGGTCTTAATGAATTACGGCCGCCTTGCGGGTCCCATGTGAAAGTGTTCCTTATTGTATTGGGTATCCCCAGAAGGACCAGCCAGAACCACCCCCACATGGGCTTATCAACATTGACAGGAGGGCCTCCCTCCACACTCCAGAGTGCCGGAAAGTCACGGCCTGCGGTGAGGACACATACTTCTCATGCCACTGATGAAGTTTTGATTCCGTTGTTTAGGGCTTAAGGCTGGCCATGGGGCAGAGGTCAGAGCCCAGGGTATGCAGTGCACTGGTTCAAAGTCACAACACAGGAAGCCCCACGCACCAACATTTGTTATCTTTGACCTTTGCAGGAACCCAAGGAACCGGCGAAGTTGCAGCTTGATGCTGCTTCTGTCACTAGCCGGCCATCCAAATGCAAGATCGCAACCTCCAGGCAAGCTCTTGAGCTCGTTGCCTTCTCTAACAAGCGAAGAGAACCCATAGCCTTCAACCGGGAGGTTTGCCCGGCAAGATCCCCCGCAACCCTCAGCATACCTACTCTCTGAGCCATCTGGGATGCCCCAAAATGACGCATCATAGCTCCACTACGAAGGATCTTTGTGGGCTCCCATGTTAGTTGACCAGAGCTGGCATTCTTACGCCCAGCTCTTTGAATGTCCCTGATGCTTTCGTGGCAGTGACAGCAATCTGCAGGTGCTTGAAGAAGAGAGTGTTGTCCGATCCTTAGTTTCTGGACTTTGTAGTGTGAGACTTCAGGTTTGAGTTTTGTGTTTTCCTTTGCGAGCCTTGAGAAATCGAGCTTGTAAGACTGCAGCCTTGTGGCATGGCCTTTCAAGCGTGGTACTTGGCAAGCGTCCTGATAGGTGGGTGTCTAAAATCTCGTTTCAGCTGTTGAGTTCCTTGCATGTCTCGTACGTTGTCCTGCAAGCTCTGCATCAAAACGTCTATACAAAACAACAACTAACTCCCCACGGCTACACGCTAAACTACGACAACACGTACCAACCGAGCGCACGTTTTCTCGTAGTTGTTGCGGACATATGAGGTCGTGCGAAAACACTGGAACCCTTTTCTGGGCCTCGAAAGCCATGCGGGAGGAATTGGATGCCAACCCCAAACCCAGATCATGAAACCGTTACTCCCCAAAACCTCACTACCCAAATGAAGGATCTCACAAGCGACCGTTACACTTTCCTATCGCCCCCGGCATGTTCAGGATCCTACCCGTCTAAACCTAGGAACATGTGAGCTACTGGAAGCCCAAAAATCGAAAGCAGAAGCCCCACTAAAGAAAGCCTGTATGCTCCCCATGTATATTCCAAAGTTGATGATCCGTGTAACATGAATTCTACTGTTTTGGGAGTCTATGTTGGGGCCCCGCATGTATGGAAACTCAGTATATTTCTGAACAGTATATGCCTACTTCACTCCAAGCATCTGTTTGGCAGAAGCCATCCATGCATCACCAAGCACAAGTTAAGTGCCCGGGCACTGCAACAGTCTGCTGCAGTTCCATCGGCTGAGGGCGGCTGTTTGGCAAGGAAGGCAGCTTCAATGCCGCTTTGGCTCTGCCACTTTTTGAGCTGCCGGGGCTTGTCAATGTAGGGAGAGGGGTCTAGCGCAGTTTGCAACCTTGCTCCGGGCCTACCGAAATCAGAACTCCTCAAGTAATCATACCGGGATGCCATGCATTTTCTTCGCTTGGCGGGCCTTGGCAAAAAGCGCTTACTAATCCAAGCCCGTTTTACAAAGCTGCTCACGACTGGCTTGCTGGCTTCAATGACTGCGCGTCGTTGCGGGACCCCTTGGCAGACCCCTCATCTACAAACAAGACCGCTGCTTTGAGAGGTGTACTTAGGGTTTGAGAATTGGAGGTTTACAGCGGGCGATGTGGTACATGATACGAGATATACCTATAAGCCTCCCAAACCCTAACTACTCAACCGGACACTATAAAGTGTAGAGCCCAGGATGCTTGACACGGTTGCATTCCGTGGAAACGGATCGCTGATCGCTGAATAGCATAAGGATACCGGAGCGGATCACAAATGACGAGAGCACTGAAGTCCCACAGCCGGCGAGGCGCAGAAATGCTACCCATTCAAGCGTTGCGGAAGCTACCGTGGGAAGGCTTGGGAAAGATCTCTGCCGGCTTCGTGGACAACCAAGTTGGGCCATGATGTTCTCGTTCCTCTTCCCTGATTCCAAGGAACAAACAACCTTGGCGAAGGCTGGGAGAAGACTTTGGTGGAGGCTTCTTAGCAGGGTAAGCTGAACTTTCCGTCATTCCCCATCCACCAAATGCTTCTGTGCAAGGACAAAGCATCCAAAGCATCCAGAGCATCCAGCTTGCAGGAGCAATGTCCAAGCCGTGCCAACGTCAAGGCTTCATGCGCCATACTGTCCATGACGCGAACTATGCCGCTTTCAGGCTACATGTCTCTGGCATGGTGGCTGGGCCTAGTTTACCCGCGCAAAAGGGCTTGGGGGCATTCCTCCTACTCAGAGGCCTGGGCATGTTTAGCCCTGAACAGGTGAGCACGGCTGAGAAGAACACACGTGAGAGTGATGGCCCTGTTACAAGACAAGGCTGCAATGAGTCGAACGGCTTTGGCTGCGCAAGCCTGGGCTTCACTCGGCGCGAATGGCCGCAACTTCCCATGCCTACAGTCAAGTCACTACAAAAACTTGGGAGGTTCCTGCGCGAAGGGGCGCCCCAAGAGCAGGCAGAGGGAGGAGGACAGCCAGGCCACACCATCCGCAGCGGGGCCCCATGCTGCTGTCAAGGCCTTAGGATTGAAGGCTGAAAGGGTCATCCCACCACGGAAAAGTCATGATTTTTTTGAGAGAAAGACCTTCTGCCTGTTGGGCAGAGCTTCTTCACTGATTCATGCCTGAAGGAGCAAAGCTTCTCAAGTTGATTCAGTTTCGACGATTCTCGCCCTTCATGCTTACACCCGATGCCACGGAACTTCACCATATGAAGTCTTCTGCACCCTCCCTGGCACTGGATATATCAGCAGAGGACAGAATCATGCGCGTGCTCCGCCAGCTTCAGTGCATGCATCAAAGCTTCTCACGAACTACGATGCAGGAGGCTTTCTGCATGAAGGGCCCTAGTTTTAGGCGCGAGGGTGGTAGGGCAAAGGCTTCATGATAAGTACGAACCCTAGGCCTGTCTTGGCGTGAACAGTCTCCAGGTTTTAGGGGAAGGCTTTGGCGAGGCATGCTTGGCTAGGTCATCGGGGTCCATAGAGTAGTGCTGATAGGCTGAAGCGAGGCTTCAAGGCTTTTGGGACTTTCGAGTGTTTTGGGTCAACGGATTGGCCTTGAGCCCTACCCAGCTGAGGATGAAGCCCCGGCCGAGAGCTTTCACGGGGAAGATTCAAGTACTTGGGCCTTTACACCCCAATCGGAAGGGCTAAGATCTTCGGGACTTACAAGGGTTCAGAGAGACCCGATCCTGCAATTTTTGGCATGGAGCGCTGGCAAGCTTGGTTATGAACTTGCGACGAGATTTCAAGTTGCAGCTGCATGGGCTGGAAATATCAGGTTCGTGCTATGGAGGCGCAAGGTGCCATCGTGAAACTGTCGGGGAGAGTTTGCTTTCTCGAAAACCTACCCCTGTGCCTTAGAGGCCGCGTATATCCCAAGACCCCCCTAGTACCCCTAATTGGGGCAAAATGGACCCTGATAGTGGCTGCTAAGGCTAATTGCGAGTAGTTGGAGGGTTGAGGTCCCTGTTGGGAAGCTTTGAGCTTCATTGCCCAGTCACAGCCTGAAAAAGCCCTGAGCAACTGAGAGCTTTCCAGTGGGCCTGCCTATGCCTACTAGGGCTCCTTCCACAGCCATTGTCCACACTAGGTCAGGGTTTAGGGATGGGATTTAGGGTTAGCAGGGGTCACCTCGGTGTTTGCATCAACCTCGACCCTACAATACCAACAACTTGCTGCGCCCATTCTGCTTTAGCCCGCGCGGCACTTTTGAATCCCACACCCACCAACACGTCCTCGAAGTCGCGGATAACATGGGAGGGATACTCTGAAACTCATGCAAAAGACACTCAGGGCTGCACTCAGGGCTTGAGGAGAAGCAAGGGCTTGAGGAGAAGGATGGGGCTCTGCTTAGGACACTGCCACATCGACCTGCTCGGAATACTCAGGAGCAAGGACTGCCGCTGGGCAAGTTGACGCAGAATCAGCGGCCCTCAGAATAGGGACGACATAGCAGCATGCAGTGATTTGTGAACTTTGGTTGGGAGCTCTGCTGACCCTAGTGTGGACACAAACATGGGCGAGTTCAGAGGAACTTATAGCTCCGCAAACCTTTGTTTGAACCTTTAGGCTGTCGTTGTCCTCAATCTCAGAACCATGGGCGGCCTACGATTGATTCTGGAAGATTGGGCTATCTTGGAGGACTAGCAAGGTTCAGGGCCAGTGCTGAAAGACAGCTTTAAAGCCCAGGTGCTCTCATTGAATGGCCACCCCTTGCTGGTGACCCCACTGTGAAAACCTTGACGATATTTCCAAAGCATGGAAGCCGTGACTGGCATGTCTTTGGTGGAGGGAGCTGTCAGGCATCCTTACACCTGTCGCGGGGCCTGGACACTTGGCTTCTTCCGCAGCTCTACTTCTAAGCTTGCAATGCACCTCAATCGCTCCCCTAAAATGATAGAAAGTGGACATGCATGGAGGTGCCAGGCCCAAGCATGTTATCTGCATGGAGTCCTGTGGACTGAACCCATTGCTGAGTCTAAGCTTTCGGGGCTTGAGGCCTGAAGAAACATTGCGCTTGGACCAACGGCGGGACTTTTACGGAGCCACGGGACTGGGACCAAATCCTGAAGGCCGAACTCGTGTGAGCGACATGCTCAGCAACATGACGTTGGATTCGCATCCCATGATAAATTCTGCCGCCAGCCCCGCATGTCTTAGCACAGAAAATCTAGCCGACTTAATTCAAATTAAGGGCCTAAGCCTCCGATCTTATCCTGGTCGCGCGCTGTCCTGTTAGACAGACTCTACAAACAGGGGCGTTGACACTGTCATGTGGTTGAGGGCCTCAAGATTTTGGCGATTGCGCCCTGACAAGTCCATGGGGGCTTAGGGTTTAGGGCGAAGGTAAGTAGAGGGAAGCTCATCCTTCCCTTTTCATGGCTTATCAGCCCCTTTTTCAGGAAGTCGAATGAAACTCCTTTGAATACCTTCAAGTTGGCTGCTTGGCGCAAAGTCTGGCTAAGGTCTCACAGGCCGTGGTTGGATGCTGCCCGTAGGCTTTCCCATGTACTACGACAGGTCTGCAACAGCCAAAGAGAATGTGCTTCCAGCTACCTGTAAGGATAGCCAGGGGCAGGTGCCTTTGCAAATGGTCTTTGTGAAGCCTTTCGCAGCCAGAGATGTTTTCTTGTCTGCCCGGCTGCCCAGAAGATAGGCTGCGAAGAAGTCATATCTGGCGTCCCTCCGTCACGCTTTGATGGCAGCCTCTCTACCCCTAAGCCCCTTGAACCCTGCAATTGAGAGCCAAAGCTCTGAGTGACTCGCATGGTAGGCACAAACAGTTTGCGGCGCAGCGAAGGCCAACAACAGCTACGTCTACTTCCTCCAAGAACTCGTGAAGAAGGGCCTCTGCTTGGTCGGGTGAGGGAAGTTCATGTGCAAATGCCATTAGGAATAAGGACAAGGAATTAGTAGCAGCATGCCGACGGGCTCAGCATCGCCACTGATCTTGATCCGGATCCACACAACTGGAAGGCGCAAGGAGGCGCGCAGCGCGTGTGCGCAATGAGTGGCAACACAGCAGACCCTGGCAAGTAGGCCATCACGGCCAAACTTTCATGGGTTCTTAATTAAGGGGGGAACCTAGGGGGGTAGTATATAGAGGGGGGTACTAGTTGAACCCATAAAACTTGTGTTAGGCCGATCCCACTGGCAAATATGCCTGCAGCGTAGGGCTTACCGAAGACGCCCCGTCCTTGCCCTGGTCCCTCACCAGTTGTAGCCGTCCGAGCTCTCCGGGGGCTATGGGAAGCGGCCAGGCCCTTCATGGCAAGATGCTGTACGAGGGCTGGGAAACGTAAGCTTTGCTTTCTGCAAAGCAGGCGAGGGAGAGGTCTCCATAACGAGCGTCCTTACCCTCCTTGAGAAGAATTGAAGAGGCCTTGCAACCATCAGGTATCATCAAAATCCTCAAGATCTACGCTTCGATGGAGATGTCATAAGAAAAACTGAGAACCCACAATTCATACAAAGGGAACGGCTGGCCCGTCCGTTGGTAGTGAAAGCGGCTTAACATGGCGGCCTTGAAGAGCCCTGGCATTCACACTAAGCTGGCTGCAAGAGCAGACTCATGAGCTCCCGCTGACATCCATAGCCTGAGAGCTGTACCTTCTGTGTGTTGGGGCACGGACTTGGAATCACGCACCGGGTGATGAGACACCATGCTGCTCTTACGTGCATGGGCCGTGCAGTGCGTTATCTTCAACATCCTTGATGCATCGCTTGATCTGACGCCAGTTGCTCCGGAGAAGAAGTCCCAGGGCAGCACAGGGAGGTGCACCAAGGGAAGGACGCGGCCAAAGCAGGCTGAGGCGAGGATCTTACAGGATTTCTCCGCAGGACCTGTCAGGTCACTTAGTCTGTTGCTACCCGGCTGAACTGAAACTGGCATCCGGGTGGCCTGGAGCCTGAACAAGCTGCAAACTCTGGAAGCCTAAGGACGACATCCCACGTCCGAATGCGACAGAAGACAGGGGCATATCTGAAGAAGCTCAAGCGCTGAGACCTTCAGCCGGAAGCCACCCCACAACTGAATCCTGAGGCTCATGGAAGCGAAAGTTTTTGCTCTACATCCTGCCAGGTGAGCCTGCCCGCCATCTTATCCCAAAGTACATGCCCAGCTTTAGGGTTTAGGAATTCGGGGTTTAGGATTTGAGGTTTAGGGTTTAGGGGCTTTGAATGGTAGGGCTCCCGTAGTAGCACATTCCAGCTTTGCAGTCAGAGTGCGGGGCGTGGAGAAGATCAGGCTTGAAGGCAACCTGCTGCAGACTGTACGCGAAACGCCTTCACCCTAAGCCCTGGATCCTGAACCCTACATCCTAGAAACCTAAACCTGCACCCTGAAAGCCCAGTGGGACCCTCCTGAGCCTTGAAGTCCAGAAGCCCCACATCCACCAGCAACTTCACCCCTTGGCCTAGGGATTGGAGCCTAGTCTCTTTGTTGAAGAAATAGGATTTTAGGGCTGGAGGTTTGGGGCTTAGGGGTTTAGGATTCAAGGTTGGGGGTTCGCCCTGTCTTGCATCAGTAAAGCCAGGCTCTCTCCGGGCAATGTGCCAAGGGCCAGAACATGAATGCAGGCCGGCGGCGACTTGGCTTTATTCACTGTCACTATGCGTCACCATGTCTTGACAGCCCTAGGCAAAATCTCACACCGTGTCTGTACAGCTTCTTGGACTTGCTTACAATTGTTTACGGATTGGAATGGAAAACGACGGCTGCCTGAGAAAGCCTTTGCTGTGGTGCATGTATGGGTCTTTCGGCCCTAAACCCTAAATCCCAAAACCCCAAAGCCGGGTTTTGGGCTATGTCTAGAGCTTACCCTGACTGAGGGTTTAGGGTTGGGTCGCAGATGGCCAAATCTCCTATGTCAGCGAAAGACCTCTGATAAGGCATACCTGCCTTCAAAGAGGTTCTCCAAACTGCAGTGTATCAGCACAACCGGCCAGCCGTTCGAAGGTACAAACTCGAAGAGAATCTTGAAACTAGGGTTTGGGTTTAGGGGCGAGGGCGTCAGCCCGAAGTGCAAGTTGGCAAGATCTGCGCTCTGCACCCATGAAAGTCCTCCATCGTATTCTTGCAAGCTTGGACAGTCCTGACTGCAAGACAACGTGTACGATTTTGCTTTCGCCGCAGAGATGTTCGTCAACTGCAAGCTCTAGCCATCATCTAGGACGCGTTCTCCCAAGGCATGTCGCCTGTTTCCGAGGATGCTTCTATCACGGAGCCATGAGGACCATGAGGAGCTGAGTAGGGCAGCGGTTGGCCGCCAGCAAAGGGTGTGGAGTTGACAAACAGCAACTTCACGCTAAGGAACCACGTCAGGGCTTAAAATGACTTGATTGCGTGGACCGAGTGCAAGCAACCTTGGATCGCTAACGTTTTGGGAAGCTCAACTTGCCGGACTTCCTGCGGCTCAAAAGCTGACCTTTGGAACCCGAGGCACAACAGCAAGGGTGGAAAGCAGAGAATCATCCCAGCCTCCCACTTTGCTGCAGCACGTTCCTCCCCCTGACAAACGGAACCAAGAAGCCGCCATGCTGCTACTTCGGTAGGTAACACAGAGCTGCGCACCAAAGGGTGGATGATCCCAAGCCGGGCAAGGCCTGAAGTTTTGAGACTCCAAGAAAATGCTTCCAAAATTGCTCGCCATCCAGCACAAACAGGCGTCACTCCAGGAAACACTCCGAAGCATGGCGTGATTCGGAGCTTTTCAAGATCAAGGTCCCCTTCTCAAGCAAAGGATGGGAGACCTACTCCCAGGATCCTCAGAACGGGAGTCATAACTCTGAGGAATCTCGAACTGGACGTGGCACA
This sequence comes from Symbiodinium pilosum, assembly GCA_905231905.1. Taxonomy (NCBI): domain Eukaryota; class Dinophyceae; order Suessiales; family Symbiodiniaceae; genus Symbiodinium; species Symbiodinium pilosum. The sequence goes on from CAJNIZ010013847.1 coordinate 17,576, forward strand.
AAGCCATGGGCTGTGACACCCGAGCAGTCAAGGCTGCAATTGAAGGCCAACGGCAATTTTCTTTGAGGTCGGGCGGCAGAGTTTAAGCAGTCGATGCGAAATTGCTTACGCCTTTCATCACAAGATCTTGTTCAACCGAATGTTGACAGAACTAACATGCGCAGAAAGTTGCCATTGATTTCTAGCCTCTGCCTAGACAGGAAAGATCATGGAGCAACTGTTTGTTGCTAAGGGTGCTATCCCGTATCTTGGGAAACCCCAGCAACCCCAACTGGGAATAACAGGGAATTTTCGTGTGAGCAAGCTGGCCCTGCCATGTGCGTAAGAAGGCACTCAGCAGCTGAATTCAGACCCTCAACAGGGAAAGGCAAGCTTGAAAGCACCACGCGCTTCACGAGAAACGGTGTGCAGCTGAAGGGCATCTCTTTGCAATTGCAGTTTGCAAGGCTGAATGTATCTGTTTGTGCGACTGAACTCATTCAAACCCTCTGCGGCTCCCAAGAACTCATCGACCATAGGTTTAGGGCCTAAGGTTGTGAGCTGTGGCAATCACATGGATGTATCGTCCATCCCCTTGACTGCCTGTGCACACACAACACGGGTGGCGGGGCAGCCGCCAAGGTGCGAAGTGCCTGCTTCAACTTCGCGTCGAGACTCATGTCAGCGGCGCTCTGGGGCCCTGACGGTTTAGGGCCTTAGGGCGTATCGGCGGCCTTCCTATACCTCAATACCCTACGTAAATCCATCCCAAAATCTTAGTTTGAATGCCTGGAACGCAAAGATGGGCAAGACAGGCCAACAGCAGGTTGCAAGACCGTCACCCAAGCAATCAGTTACACAGCTGCCACTTCAACCGCCGAAACACATCCGAGGATTGGTCCAGGCTTTCGACGCACTAGGGATGAAGGCCGGCTTGCCGTTGTGGGAGACCCGTGAGCGAAAGAGCCGCGAAGTGGGAGGTAATGCAGGGGCCTGAAGAATTGCCAATATTATGATGAGGCCTACTTAAGGTACCCTGTGCTTTCCTTATTGGCACCCAGCACCTCCTCAGCACCTGCAGCAACAGCTCACAAGGCGGTTTCCAAAACCCCTGCACCCCCAAAGCGCAACCTGCATGCGAGGGCTTCTTATACAGGGATCCTCTCACAATGTTGCTTTCCCTTTTGAGGGCGGTACCTCGCTAGATTCCCAAGATCAGCCCTGACTTCTTCCTTTCCCCAAACCCCGCAAGTTGCAAAACCTACTGTTACCGAAGTGCTCATCCTTTGTGTCACTTAGTCACTTTGTAGAGGTCAGGTTTGCAACAGGTTCGTCTCTCCCAAAAAGGTAGGGACCCTCCACAAAGTATTGTAGGCATGAAAATGAACCTTTTTGCAAGAAGTCTTGCCCCCGGCACTTTGGGAATCCAACTCTTGCAGAGATCGAGCAAGGCTTCGCCCTGGAGAACCGAGCGACTGTTTAATGCTGGCATCCGGCCAGTGTGGCATCTGCAGCAACCAGCCCAAACCACTGCATTTGTCGGATAACAGTTCATCTTCGCGCGCATGGCACAAACTCAAACTTGGGATACATCCTAAGAATCATTTTAAATAACTTGAACTTTGAAGACTGGAGAGTCCCCTGTCCATCCCTCTATCCCTTGCAAGTATTAGCCTGGTCAGCTCGAAAGAATGGTTTTTGGAGGGTCTGCGGTTTGGGGGACCGTTCGGTAACTTGTTTTTAAGGTGTGGACATCTGGCAAGCAGCATGAGCTAAAGTTGCCACCAGTGCAGCATCCACCGCCTTCTGCTCTGTCAGTACGTCAGCCCACCGCCAAAAGGCCTGAGGTTGGGGGCGCCCCAACCAACGGCAGCGGTGCACCTAAACTTGCTCTGCCAACTTACTATCCTCCTCACATGGGACATCCCATGAGACACATCTTCATGGCATGTTCAGTGCTCAACCTTGTTCACGGTCATGCGCAATGTCAAACGGCCCCAGGCCCCAGGGTTACCAGCTCCACTCCTGGCCCTCCAGGAGCCAAGCAAGCACGGAGACGTCGCTGCTGACCTCTCCCTTCACGGAATCTGTGGCATCTTCTGGGGTTGCAGGCCCTCTTCCTGTTGGCCCGTCCGAAGTGCTGGGCCCCTGGGTACTCACAAAGCCCTCAACTCTGACTTTTAGGGTTTAAGTTGATGACATCAGGCTCGCCACCCCACGTCTGCACGGTCCCGTGCTGTATGTCTATGCATTCTGGGGATTCAACAGTGCAGGGTTTCTAGGGTGTCGGATTGAGGTTGTAAACTTTGGGGTTGAAAGCGTGGGGCTTTCGCATGCTCTCTGCCTTTGAAGAGCGCTAAACAAGTCGATGCTGGCTTCTGGGAATGGTCATCCTATTCTTGTGGCATCTTCGGCGGGGATCTTGCAGCGATCCCAGTGCTCATGAACTTTTCTTGGCTCCGAAACTAAATTTCTAAGCTGCTACAATTGTCTGATCCTGACTCTGCAAAAGGACCACTTGGGGCAGTGTCCTGACCTTCTTCAAGAGTAGGCTGGGGAAGGCATGGACAGGCTGCAAAAGGGAGGGAGCACACGGGCCCTCTGCAAGAATTGACACCCTATCACCCCTTTTCTTGAGCAGCGACTTGCTAAAACTATGGGTCCCTTTCTGGTGTTCTTGTCATGGACATCCGCTTCTTTTCAACATATGCGAAGGGGCGGCGGTGTGGTCTGTACCGTTCCGCCTGCGAGTCGTGGCCAACGTCGGCCACAAGAAAGAAAAAACAAGGCACGCCCTTTTGGGGCTAAGTTCTACAAAGTTTCAGAATACTTAAACATTTCTTTGACAAGATGACTTGGGCACTCTTCGGCTGCGAGCTGCAGATTTGGCTAAAAATAACCTGTTTGCACTAGGGGTTGCCAAAATCTGGATTTTGGGCTTGGAGTTTAGTGTTTAAAGCACGACAGACCTCCTATGTATTCCATCTCAAGTGAGACGAACAAGATCGTCAACCACCACTACCTTGGGGTCTCAGACAGGGCAACGCCTTTGGTTTGCTGGGCCTAGAGGAAGGGCCAAAAGACCCAAGTCCTGCAAGCCATCACAGCTCAGTAACACCAAGAGCTCCCGGCATCTAGTTGAAGGCTGCGCCCTCTGAAGAGAAGATGCTACGGGAGTTTGAGGGCTTAGGGCCTATGGGGTGCAACTTTTGCAAAAGGGACATTTCTTAGGGAGGTCATGTGTTGACAGGGCTTAAGACTTAGGGTTTGGTAGGGGCTGGGCATAGGGTTTGAGGGTTTAGGGCTTAGGGTTTGAAGGTTTGGGGTGCAGGGAGGCTGCAGGAACTTCCCACGCGGGGACGCGCAGCACAATGTGCCTCGGCCAAAAGACTGAGATCATACTGGAGAGCGACATGGAAAAGACAAAATGGAAAGGACAAATGGGAAATGGAGTGGAAGTTTGATCAATATTGGGGTGCCATGGAAATGATATGCAGCACCCTAAAGAATTCAAGCAGGGTTTGGAGGTGGGTAGTCATTCCTGCGGCTCAGGAGTTCAGAGTGTAGAGTTGAGGGTTGAAGAATTTGAGGTGGAGCGTTAGGGCCTACCTGTAGTTGTGGCAGATGGTCTGTGCCAAAATTATGGTGGCTGCTACAAGGGTCCTACTAACTGTTCAGGCTTTCAACAGACTATAGCTCTGACAAGAATTAGAATTTCATTTCAACGTCATTCTTTGGATTCGATGAACTTAACCTAGTATCTCTCAAAATATTCTCTATAAAAGTCCCCTAATTAAACTTAGAAGTCCCTATATAACCCGCTTTAAGGAGTTTAGATTATGGATCATGGCTCTTCTTCTACTGCTCTTGAGGCTTGGATCATGTACAGCTTTGGGCTTGTCAGGCAAGCACACTTAGGAGATCTTAGGAGGCTCATTGCGAAAAGTGGACTTCCAAATGCTGGAGGTGGGGCACCAGCATTCCAAACTCAAGTACTGACGCAGTGAATCAGCTTCGCATGCATCAAACAAACCCTAAACCCTAAACCCTAAACCCCAAACCCTAAACCTGACAAGGCAGAACCCTACATGTAAGTAGTGTGTCCTGGGCTCAAAGGTGGTTATACATCCCGAATTGAATTTTCAGGGTTTAGGGTTTAGGGCCTAGGGTTTAGGGTTTAGGGGTGGTGCCTAGATTAGACTACAACCGTCATCCTCACTGCGTGCTTCGTCATCAAGAGGATTTGGCATCAGCAGCTGCTATGAAACATGGTGCAGACTATCACCTTACTCCCCGGGTGGACTTCTGGTCGGGTCTTGAGACTCAAAGGGGTCCTCCAGATCCTAAAAATGAAAGACTCAGATGCCAGAAATCCTCGATCTGTCGCTCTAGAGATCTTGGTACGATGTTGTATTCTTGAAAACTTTCAGCAAGACCCAACCCCATACCCTGAATTCAACAAGAAGCACGCCCATTCAGAACAAGTCACATCTGCGGGCCATCGCCGCTCACGAGGTTCACATCAACATCCAGCCACAAGCAGCTGCGCAGAAGTTGCCTAAACTGCATCCTAATTGGGGACTCCGGGAAGAACCTCGTCTTCGTTTTAGTTGCTTGTATATTGGCCCTTGAAAAGTTAGTATTTCTCAACGAAATGTCTGTTGGCTTTTCGGTGGACCCCACGTTCGGCTTAAATCGAAAATGGTGCTCGTCTTTTCATTTCGTCGGTGCTGTTCCTTCTTAAAAGTATCCCCCCAACAAAAAAAAGGACGGGGAGTTGACAAAGCCCCGCGGCTGTGGCACACCCATGCTTTGAAAGTTTGAGGTGCAGATTGCTGGGTCACCTCTCCATACTTAAGTCCCATAACGTAGGATCCACGCTTTAACCCTTTAAACCTCACAACCTACAAAAAAGGCCATCTCTAATCTTTGCAACTCTCCACAGAAATTGCGGCCGAGCTTCTTCAAGGAGCGTTGAGTCGGCGGCTGGCTGGCGCACATGCCAGGCCATAGCGCATTCAGATCACGGGCCCCTGGGCCCCCCAAAAACCCAAACACCGGGGGAAGCTTCAGGCTTTGCCCAGCCTCAAGACATTCAAACCCGAAACCCCAAGTTCCCAAATCCTTTTTCTGAACAAACCTAGGCTTCTAAAATCCTTCCATCCCACAAGCCGCTGGCTTCCTCTTTACAGAAGACAGCTGAGTGCTGACAGTTGCACCGATGCTGCTCCCTGCCGCGCCGCCAGGCCACAAGGCTGTTCCAGCACCTTTAGATTCGGTTGATACTGGAAATCCTAATGTACCTCAAACCTGGGGAATTATGGTATCATGGTATACGAAGGTCATGCAGGATTTTCCAGATCAAGAGTAGGAGTCATCCAGGATTTGAGGGTTAGAGTTTTGGGATTTGGGGTTCAGGGTTTTATTAGGCTCCCCGTGAAAGCTACAGTTTAGGTTTCCTTCAATGCTGTTCTGCCCCCAACGTTTTATTTGGCATAGATTACATTCAGAGTCCTCACAGTCCGGTGCCCTCTGAATGGAACGTACAGGCCAAGTGGTCCCGGATCATGGTGTGTTAAGCGTATTGCACCTCTTCAAATGCTTGAGATATGCGCGAAAGCTTTAGGCATAGAGCTGATACGGGCTCTCTCCACAAAAAGTTCCGAAGATTAGCAGACTGCGCGCAATCAGATGAAAACACCTTACCCCCTGTTGTTGTACAGTACCTCCGCGCGCCTTAACAAAGCAACTCTTTACCCAGAGGCTTTGTCAGTAGTAGGACCCATCAAGTTTGCCTATAGTCTCTGCTACAGATAGACCCTTGAAGCCCCAAGGTAAACCTTGAAACCCTGAACCTTAAATTAAGCGTGTGGACATTGCTGGAAGATGCCAGGGGTCTCAGGCCTCGGAGGACTGTCCTTGCCAATCCTAAAAGGTAGTGAGCCAAATCATGGTGCCATTGGCAGGCTTAATCTTCCAGACACCCGGCCCCCTAAAACTCTTCAACTTTCCCGCATCCCCGCAGGGGCCTAAATGTTCAGTTGGCACCTTGAATGAGACGGAACGTCGTTTTTGCAAAGCGCTGTAAGCAGTTTTCTGTTAAGCCCAAGGCCGTCTTCAAGCGCAAAGCCCTAAGCCCTAAACCCTAAGCCCTAAGCCCTACCCTAAAGCGAGAAACCCAAAACCCTCCCCCACCCGGAGCCTATCAGCCCAGGGGCTGTGCTGTCAACCATCTACAGCCCCGCAAACATGAACCTTGCCTTACTTGGAGGGCTTGGGGTTTAGGATTTAGAGGCCACTGAAATAATGTGGGGTAACTTAACGGAATATCGCCTTGTATAGGGTTATAAAGCGTTATAGGGGGGGTGTATGGGACTACGTGATTACTACTATGAACTATATGGTTTAGGGTTGACCTACCTCTGGTCAGCAGGGCGTGAAGGAATGGAACAGCAAATGTAAACTACTATCTTATCGAGAATAACGTAAAGGCTAGCATAAGGATGCCTTCATTCCTTGCTAACCAGAGATAAAGCCCCAAACGGTCAGTGGCGCAACCCCACTTTGGGGACTTAGGACGCTGAAGTTCGTATCTTCATAGACAGCTCTGGGGGGGTAGGCCATAAGGCCCACCCCGAATGCAAAGGAGTTATCGAAGGCTTCAATAGCCTCTTCAACTGTTGTCCAAGACCCTTCGATAGGCTTCACTAAACTTCAAAACATGATTTTGCGCGTGTTTGTGTCAAGATTTTCCTCTTCAATTGCAACCTGCTGCAAACACACCTTCTGAACAGTTCGGTAAGTTTCAATAACTTGTTTGCATTGGGGGTGGCCTTATGGGGTAACCCCTGTAGCGTCCTATGATGTCCGTGTCTTTGCCCCCAACCCTAAATCCCTGAACTAAAACCACACCCTAGACTCGCTGCACCTTCGGATTCACATGGCCATGTCTCCCGTTTGAGGCTGCAGGAGCTTCCGGAAACGGGGCAATCCTCCAGGGCACAAGGAGGCCTAGTATTTAGAGTTCAGGGTCCGAAGCAGAGCCCCATCACAAGCAATTTCTTGGTCAGCAAATGTGAAAGGAATCTGCTACCTCCAAAAAACAGGACTACATTAGTTCTAAGCCGAAACGTGAAGCCCTAAGAACCCCCCCCCTTCCTCCAACTCCGCAAGCAGCATATGTAGCTGGCGCCGCACGACGTGCTGGACTAGCAGCCATGATGCAGAAACTGCCAGGCCCTCCTCCCCTCTCAACTTGCCGGGATGCTGGGGGCATGGCTACCCTAACCCCCACCGATGACTTCAGTGAATCTAGGCCTGAAAGGCCTAGGGCAGAGTTCTGCAGTTTTGGCGTGCGATCGCAAGAGATCTGCGATGGGCGTGTGCAGACAGCTCAAGATTCCGGTCAGCTGCACATCACGAAGCCCAGCCCGGCATCCTGGAATACAACTGGCGGGTTGCAACTGCCACTTCTGAACACTGCTCCCTGAGGCTCGGGCTCAGAAGTTGAGGCTTAAGGGCCCAGGGTAGCCGTCCCCCAAATGCACGTGGCACCCGATACAACCCCTTCCATAAGGAGGGCCATTTTGGGAGGGGATCCATGGTAGTTTGGGGAGCGGTAAGGGCTGCCTTCCCCTTTTAGCTTGGCCATGAAGGTTGGCGATAGAGCACCTGAAGAGCACTTTCGGGCTGCGCGTGCTGGAAGAGCCACGACTTCTTTGGCGCCCACCTGTCTCAGCATATTTGCGTCAACAACTCTATGACTATCACAGGATCGGGTCCTTAGCAAGGGCGTTGGGGCTGCCAGAGAACGTGCGTAAGAACATCTAAGGAACTCAAAATTCTGGTACTGGATCCTCAACTTAATCATCAGCCCCCAGTTTTGACAACCACCCAAAAACCGCCAAACCGATCCTATTCAAGAGCCTCCAGCAGCAAAGGAGGGTGGCCACCTCCCGCTGATTGTCAGGGCACGGCCATCGAAGAGGATCGCAGCATCTATGACGTCATCCAGCATCAGGACCATGGTCCTTTCAGTGTAGAGGGTTGTCATGTTTTTGAAGCTGCTCGTTTTACTCCCGCATCCGGGCGAAAAAGCGCGGTCAGATGGATGAGCATTGAGTGTTTAGAGTTCAAGGCGCAGGGTCTCAGGAAAAGCGTTCGTCGCCTAAGCCTACTACTATGGCTGGGGAGGATCTTGCACCATTTGCGGACCCAATGCTATAGGAAAGCTCTCCTCCTGCAAGCTCTTTGAACCCTGCACCCTGCCCCATCAGCACACGACCCGCCTCCATCTCCCCGACGGCAAGCTGCAGTACAGTCATGTCGGCAGGGGCAGGCTGCAGCAGTGGTGTGGGCACGCCTTCCATACTAGGGTTTCTCAAAATAGGGTTTAGGGTTCAGGGGTTTAGGGTTTAAGGTTTAGGGTTTAGGGTTTGGGGTTTAGGGTTTGGGGTTTAGGGCTTAGGGTTTAAGGTTTGGGGGGCCCCTCGTGGGACCCTGGGGATGCACGGGGGGTTAGGAGGCGATTGTGGGGTTATTCGGAGAAAGGCAAATAGAACTCATGATGCAAACTGTTTGTCAGGTGAATATGGCATTATGGCTCACCCAAATAATTGCGAATCAAGTGGAAGAGAAAACGGAAAAACAAACTGGAAACTGTGGTTGTCTAAGTCAATAGCAGCAATCGTCGCAATAATAGTAATAGTATTGGTAATAGTCCTGGTGATTATAGCTGTCACAGTAATCTAGGGCTTTAAACTGCTTGAGGCTTCCAACTAGTTGCCAGCCATAGCGGGGATTCTCGACGAAGGAGCCTGGAAAAGATCTTGGGGTTCTGAGATTATGAAGCAAGTGTTGGGGATGGGACTCTACGAACTAATTTTCAAAGTCTTATTTGCAGAGCTACACCCACCATATGCAATCGTAACCCCCGAAGCCTCAGTCACAGGGCTCAAGCCTACTGCGGTAAGCATGCTGAAGGTACAGACTTCAGGCTTGTAGACGGACAGACCCTGAATCCTGAACCAGGCATGCCAATTCTCCCACTGCTTCAGCAAGTTGAGCCCCAAACCCTCTACTGTAGCCGCCCCGGAAAATTGCCAATACATTCTGAGGTCTATTTGAAATACTGAAATACCCCATACCACATGATCTGTTACCTTGAACTGCATCAATCCGCCTTGAAATTCCTCCCCCTCCAAAAAACAACTTGGCAATCGCGAATGAGGACATCAGGATTAGCGTAATGTCCCATGGGCACGGAAGCTCGAGTCAAATGTTTCAGACATCCCCGATCTGCTAGATCAACGCTCAGAGTCCTGCAGTAGAGGCTGGAAAAAACTAGCCTCCTGGCTACCCTATACCAGAATGGAAATTGGGACGCCGCGTTGAACCAATGTTACTTATCACATGCCTGCTTCTTAATCAAATACTATATACTTCCCATATACCCTGAACCCTAAGCCCTAAACCCTATGATAGCCCCTTGCCTTCTGCGGAAAGACAGGATGGCACTTGGCAACAGCAAGGCCAGATCACCCCCAGCAAGCCTTGTCTACATCACAGCTTCTCAAAGAAGAACAAATGTTGTCCGGGTAGACGGGGCTTCGTGAAGAAGCATAGAGTATGTTGATTATGTGAGTTGGCTTCCTTCTCTACAAGAGCCCTGGGTCAACAAAATACTGTTGGGGCCATATAAGATAAGGTTTAAAGAAGTAGGTGTACAAAGCCGACTATACCCCTCTGGGCAGGCAGCTTGCGCTTCGCTGGAAAAAAGCATTGGGGTTAAATAGGGATAGTGGATAATAAAATGGAAACTACTATTGAGTTTGTGACATGCACAGGCATCCCCAGTTATTACTGAACGGATCAGAACGGTTGCGGGTTTGGGTGTTGGGCTGGGGGCTTCCAAAACTAGAGGTGCCTTTCGGGGTCCTAAATAAGGACGAGAGTACAAAAGGGGACAAAGATTTCCTGGAAACTCCGAAGCCCTTGTAAACCCCCCCACATTACACTAACCCAAGCCAGGTGGCAGCGAGCCACAGACGGGATAAACCCCACAATAGCATATGTATCCTGCCACTAGCATTTTTGGGGGAGGTTCTCAAAAAAAGGGCTCGATATTTGGCACTCTGAGATGCCCTTCCCTAGAAGACCCCACATGAAGGTTTCTCAAACTGATCCCAATTGAATCCTTTCCCAAAACACATCCCAGGGCCACAAATGCTGAGAAACCCTAAACCCTGAGACCTAATCCCAAAGCTCCACACCGTAATCTTCATAACCAAGCCCTATACCATAAACACCGAATCCCGAACCCTAAGCCCCAATACCTGAACCCTACTGAACCCCACTCCCGAAAACCACTTCCCCAAACCCTAAAGCCTTGTAAACCAGAAGCTCCACTGCTTGGACCCTAAATATTCTAGTGGTTTCCATTTTCTTTTCCATCTTGAACTAGTACATGAACCACTTACTAAGGCCCCCTGACCCTCCAAGTATGAATTCCTAAACCCTAAATCCTAAACCCAAAACCCTAAACCCTTGCCCCGAAGCCCTTAACCCTCAACCCTTAACCCTAAACCTTAACCAGACCCTCCACCATGCACTGCAACTTAGAAGCTCATACTCCCCAGGCTGAGACCGCTGCGGCAGCAGCGTCCCTACAGAACCCGGGGCAATGGCCTCAGGCCCTTGAAGTGGGATGCAAGGCGTTAAAAAATGTACTATTCTAAGGATTTTTGAATATTTTTGATGTTTAAGTAAGTAGGGTTTTGCAGGATTTGAGGCTGGAGAATGATTTTTGGGTTGAAGGTTATTAACGCCCACCAAGTGTACCCCAAAATCCTGAACTTTTGGGCCCAGAGCCCAGCAAAAAGACTGGAAGTCCTCCAGCGCTTTGAAGGAATTTTTGCTTTGAGAACATGAAAATCTAAACATGAAGGGTCAAGGGAACGACCCAAAAAAAGGAAGGCTGCTTATCTTAATTCTTGGCTTTTGGAGAAGCCGAAATGCGGCAAACAAGTGGTAGGGCCGGTCTTGGGAATGCAGCGACACACAGGCAAAGCTTCGCAAAAGGCGCTGCCGCTGGCATGTGGGCAATCACGCTCCTGCCGACCAGGGCCAGGATGGAGGGAGGCTGGCGTCTCATGAGCTATAGTTTAAACTCCTAGTATCCCCTTATAACCCCTATAGTAATCCCTTATATCATCCCCTATAGCCCCCTTTAAAGAGTTTAGACTATGGCTCTCATGGAAAGGAAACGTTATATTTAACGGCGAAGGGGTTTGGGGTTCAAGAAGTTTGGGGTTGATGTAACGGGTTTAGTCTAAGGAACCCCCGAACGGAGTTGAAGGCAGAGGGGTCTGGTAAGCCATGTCTAAGGGGCCTAAGGGGTTCTCAAAATCGGACACCCAAAGGCAGCCTCCCAAGGATCACGTAAACACCTGGACAAAATCTCGCAACCATGAAATGCCAGCACCCAAGAGCCAAAAGAGTACCTTCACCATCCAACTGAAGTTCATGATCCCCAGCTCTGGAAAAGGCAGGCAAGATCCGAAGGGAGCTTATGTAGGAACTCGAAACGGACTACAGGGGCCTGAAAAATTGCTAATATCATGTTGACATCTGCCAAATGTACCCTATATCAGAGTTACAAACGAAAACTGGGACCGTAATATAGGTAAGTATCTGCACTCACCAGAAAAACACTGGCAGCGTCGTTGAACAATCGCAAGGCTTAGGGCTCGGGTTTTGCGAGCTTTTAGGGACTTAGATGCATAACGAGAAGAGACTGCTCTAAATCCATGCGCAAAGCAACAACAAAGGAAACTCTGTCGTGAGGCGCGTGTGGGGGTTGAACCGATCAAGATTGTCAGAACTATACATGAAGCCAAGTAAAATCTCACTCTCTATTAGGGAATAGCTAGAATATCAAAGTAGGAACTCTCGAATAGGGAATAGATATATATATATATACATACACTCTCAAAATGGGAAATACTACTCAAGCAGAAGCACTCCAGACCTGCACCCCTCTTACCCACGACATACCTAACGCCCACAGAACCTGCAGACATCCAAAAGCTCTAGACTTCAATCATTCCCGTGTGCCAAGCGCTTCCACCCCAAACCCTAATGCCCACCAGTACTTTCAAGCTCATAGCCAAGGGGGACTGTAAAGTTCAGAGACCCATAGTCAGTTTCAAGTGGGTTGCAGTGAAGATAACTACGTAGACTTACAATAGGTAGCTTAGGGGGCTCAAACCCTAAACCCTGAACCAATGAATCGTCCAGTACTTCCAGGCCTTCAGGTTCATATAGCGACATCTCCCTCCGCACTCTGTCGAGGCTGCCGCATGCGAGCCGGCCCTTGTGGGTATGAGGGACGTAAATTGCGTGGGGTTTGGGGTTTGGGTGTCAGGTTTAAGGCTTGAGGGTTTAGAGCGCTTAGAGACGAGGGTTGAGAGATTAGGATCTAGAGAGTTTGGCATTTGACTTTGGACTAGACTTCCTTAGCTTATGGCTTCTCACCTTTCCTTGAACCAAAGTGTAGAAGCGGAGGCAGACGGATTGTGGCTCGAAGGCTTGGGGCACTACGCTTGGTTGCTCGGATCCTTTTCGGAGCCTTCCAGGCCTCGATGTACATTTGAGCTTAGGTGGATCCTCCCACCCAGTAATGGTGACTACAAAGGATACGGATAAGGGTAAGTTTACTAGGGTCTTCTTATATTCCTACTATACCACCATTAGAGGGTTGGGCGGCCCATCTTGGGACAGAACGTTTGGTGGGTTTGGGGCTGCGGGAGGTTGACGCGCCAGACTCAAAACAGTCAAACAGGCTGGCTTACTTGGCGCATTCGATCGCTGGATACGACGCCTGATCTACGGCGCAACAGATTCCCATGTCGTATACCTAGCTCTTACCTATCTGAACCGTGACCCCCTAAAGGCTTCAAAACTCTAGATCATAAAAATGAACCACATCAAACCCTCAAACCGCAGAAGTCTGAATGCTCGAGCCCGCAAGAGCCCTCAGCCTAACACCGAGATCTACATCCTAACCCTGAAGCGCAAAGTTGAACGCTCAACCTGAAACACCCTGAAGCTAGGTTGTAATGTTTAGGTGTAGGGTTTAGGCCTAAGCAACCAGGGTCTACATGATCTGAATATGTTCCAGCTAACATAGAACTCTGAAGAATTACCAATCGCATTTAAAAGTTTGTTCGAGGTACACTAAACCAAAAATCTAGTTGGCAATTATTTAGAGCCCACAAAATGATCCAAAAAGCCTACAATCCTTATTATGGGGACCTCCAAAATGGCACCCCTTATTTAAGGAGACCCTTAGATCTAGACTTGGTGAAGTCACGGAGTCCTCGGGTTACGCGCATCGAGTGGAGGGCCCTGCTGTCCGTGCAAAGCTGGGCGGACCTTCCACTTCAGGAATTTGAAGACTGTTGGATGATGGATTTAGGGCTTGGGGCTTAGGGTTCAGGGCTTAGGGAAGACTATTGGATGATGGGTTTACAGAGATTTCAGCTTGTTGTTACAGTTTTCCGGGTTGATAGGGTTGGTTTTCTTGCAGGGCTTACAGAATTGTTTGGGTCCCTGGGACCGTTCCTGAAACTGTAGCTGTTATTCCTTGTTGGGTTTTTGTAAATTACAACTGTTGTCATCAACCAGCCAGCTGCAGGACCCCCTATTCACGCACACGGCCATGCAAGGATACATACGACTCATACGACTTCTGTTGCTACGGAGACACCACAAATTCCCCACTGGATGCTCTGTATTACCACATTTATACCTCTTCAATGACTCCAGGGCTTATACTGCAGCAGCTTTGACCCACACCCTGCCTTCGTTGTACTGGAGCCAAGGCCATGGGGAAGCTGAGCAGGCCCAGGCTGCCCTCCGCAAACTGCTCGCGCGCAGGGCCACGAAGGCACAAAATGGATGGGCCCAGTTTAATACCTGCATCCCCGAAACCTAAGGGTTTAGGGTTTTGGGGACCTACATCTTAGCAAGGGATTGAAGTGACTCCGTCCGGCCGCAAGGCATCTGAGAGAGGGGCGCGCGAGCACCGACATGATTCCTGCTGGCTCACAAGTCAAAAAACATCTCAGCCCGGGATCCAAGCGACACATGTCTGCGGAAGCAGCGGTGTTCAGAAGTATCCCGCTGCTGGTTGGGATTGGCTTAGACGTTTAGATGTCCACCATCCTAGGGGAAACAAGAACAACTTTGCCGGACATTTGGAGTAGCAGAAGGGGCGGACTGCCCGCACGGCATGTGACAGGATGCCGCAGCAGAAACACAAGCCCCAGCTTCTTGGCGGCGCGCCTGCAGCTATTGCTGATGTACACAAACAATGTGGCGCGGCCTACATGCAAATGCGGGGGCGAGGGCGCTGTATGATTTCAAGACATCCTACATGTGCCTAGTGTAGTTCTGAGGTCTGATACATAAATTCCTGAACAATCAGATTGCCGCTTTGGTGTCCATGATGACGTGATTTTGTTTGGGCGCCGGGAGGGAATCACTTCCCGATGTTCTTCCTTCTGGCAGTAACTCACCAATCCCAAAAAATCAGTAAACCCTCAGCCTGAGTCTGTACTGAATGGGATCCTAGAAACCTGGCTCATTCAAGGAAGATGGCCGCCATAAACAGGTCCAAGGGTTGGCGCGGATGTTGTGGAGAACTGCTGCGTCGGCTATTGAATCCAGACTCAGAAGGCCAACTTTGGGGAGCATCCTTCCCGACGCAGGGGACATCTCGAAGAGGGTTGTACCTGAAAGCTTGCTGGTTCACATGACTTGGGAGGTTGGGGTTTGTGAAGATAAATGCCAGGTGACAAGCGTAACTACCGCTGGTAGATCTACATATCCCAATACCGAATGCAGACCCGGCCGGTAGAAGACTCGTGAGTGCGATGCTGCGGGGTGCTTTGGACTTTAAACCAATTGCGCTTGGGAGATTTGAGGCTTTGGGCCTTTGCACTCCAAATCATCCAGGTCTGAGGTTGCAGATTCCAGGCTTGATGTGCTGGGAGGAAGGGATCAACCCAACGACTGCTTAAATAGATGTTCTTCAACTCTTCTCCCTAAATCAAGATGCCAAGGCCATACGGCTTCAGGTAGCAAAACCTAAATCAGACTGCCTATACGCTGCTGCACTGCCTGAAGATTTTTTGCGAGCTCTATCCACAAAAAAGTCCTGTGGAGTTGAACCGCAACCAGGGTTTCCTTGCATTAAATGAGGATTAGGAAGTCCTTCGAATGAAGCTAGCCATCTGGCTCAGGTAGTGTGATTTAGGCTTTAGAGTTTAGGGTTTATGGGCATCGTTTAAGGTTTTTTGAGCTTATGGCTCCGGGTTCGCGAGCGGTGCAAGGTAAACCGAAATCAAAACTGCGAAATATGAACCTGACCCATCCACAACCGTTGCCTCATGGCCCGTGAACCCGTCAGGCGCCTGTTGCTATTTCTGGACAAGACATAATTCTTCTTGGGAAGAAACAGCTCAAGATCTGAGCGGAGCGTGAGACTACTCAATAATCGGGGTCTGACTATTCAACTGCTCAGACCCCTGCTCATGCGGCACTACAGACCGAAGCATAGACACGAGAAATCAACCCCAGCCTGGACCCCATAAACCTTGAACCTGAACGCTTGAACCTTGAGGCCACAAGACTTTCACAATGGTCAACATATAATCCTTTAGGGGGGGCCCGACAGATTTCTCTCTACTTCTCAGTGAATCCCCCCTTTTCCGAAGAAGCCCCAGACAGATCCAAGGGCCTCCACCCGACAACGCCGATGAGAAGACTTCGCCCAGATTGCTCACACACCGCAAGGTAGCTGCACTGCCCACGACATGCCTTCACGTGCGGGGCAGCTGTGCGGTTCAGACTTCCAGGTGTCTTTTCGAGATTCCTAGAATTAGGACGCCCAATACGGACACCATGACCTGAAATATGTTGCAGCGTTATAGGATGTCCGTTCTGGAGGATCTCAAAATTCAGTTTGAATGTTCTGGCTTTGCGGCCGGAAACTCTCTAATTTTGGGAACCGTCCCCAATGTCCGTCCTGCTACTGCAGATGATGGCCGCCGGAAGCAAGACAGCCACGTCGCCCTCACCCATCGCGAGCCTGTATGTATGATACAGGAAGTAAAGTAATATGATATGATCTAGTATAGTATAGTATAGTATAGTATAGTATGGTAAAATATCAATTGCGAGCCTTCAACAGAGGGCTGCATGGGTCTGTCAGATGGGTGTGGGCTTAAGGGCTCAAGAAAGCGGTGCTTGAATCCAGACATTCGCAATCTACGATTGCAGGAGTTGCCCGAAATCTTGATCCCACTGATCCTTGAACTGCAAACCCTGACATCCTAGATCAGGCGCATAAATCCATGTGCCCCCTCTGCTGAGTTGCAGCTCGCAGCTCACTGCATCTGCAACTATCTTTCATACTCCCGCTCTGTGCACTTGATCCCTCTGGGACAATTCAGCTGACTTGCAGCCAAGAAGCCGCCCTTCCTCCATCTTCGAAAGCCGCCGCGACGCTACACAGCGCAAAGCACCAGGCCCTTCTGAAGGGGACCATCCTCGGCCCTTCAATTTAGGAAGCCATGACTTCAGGTTAAGGCCAGCAAGATGCCGCCAGATCCAAATCCCAAGCCCAGGCCAAGGTGGGCTATGACTGAAGCCCCGCAGAAAGGCTGCAGTACCGGGGCTCTAGGATGTCGGCCTTGAAGCAGGCTTTTGTCTGTGGGGGGAGAGGGTTGGCAAGGTCGCGGCAGCTTTGAAGTGCTTGCCAGGGGCATTGCCAATATAGGCCGTCCACCTTGATGGAACCTTGCAAACCACCTGAGCAAAATCATAGTCTCAAGGTCACGTGGAGGGTCGGGAGGACTTACCAAGTGAGTATGTTAATAGGGGAATAGTCAAGACTAGCATATGGATTACAGGGTCTCAAGGTCAGAGTTTACAGGTTGGTGCTCAGGCGAGAGCGGGGGAGCGGGCAATGGAAGCCCCTCACCTGAAGAACCAGGAAGTGTAGGGCTTGTGAGATCAAGGTTAGCCGAAGGAGCCTGAAACATAAGCTGCCACTGCCCAGGAAGAGCATCCCGAAACAAACCCAACATTTCGCGGCCCCTTCCGTGCCTCCTGTCAAGGGTTGAAGGTAGCTTGTCATCTGGGTCCAAATGCCTTCATGCCCTAGACCAGAACACCTAGACCCCAACACCCAACCCCGAAACCAAACCCTTCCCTAACCCGCTCCTTCCCCTACTCCCTTGCGGCAAGTTTTGTAGGGGGCTGTTTGCGCCCACAGTTCCAAAGAACACCTAGCCACATGTCTCCAAACCCCCACAACCTCCCAACCCCGAACCCTTAACCTCATCCCGAAACCCAGGAACACTCAGACATGAACCCTAAATTTAGGCCCCAATCTCGACACTTTCAAACCTAAACTTTGGCCCTGAACACCTCTCTGCAATTTCACGTAATGTTCCCTAGTCGGGGAAGCGGGCATCGCATCCATGAATTCGCCAAGCCACAGCGTCCTCCTCCCCCCGCATCAAGCCTTTGCTGGTTTAGTGTCTAGAATTTAGGGTTTTGGAGGCTTCGGGTCCGGGGCTCCCGCAAAGCCAGTCAAGAGCAAGATCCACTGAAGCGAGGTATACTGAAAATTCATTCTATATTCTATACATTGTATGCTCTTCGCTGCAGCGTTTTGGGATCTCATGCGGCCGTAAAACGCTTGACTTCTCCGATGGATGAAGACAGTCTCTGTATGCCCCTCTCCTTGGGATTCTTGAGATGCTGCATAAACTGGGAAGCCCCAAATGGCGGTCGCCAATATCCTGCACTCTCTCCAGCATCTTTCCTGCCCTGTCATCCCGCAAAACAAAGCCTAAGCGCCAACTCATGTAAAGAAATCCCGATTAAAACAAGCTGCCGAGGTGGCAGAGCGCCAAAGCGTCCGAAGCGTGCTGCAAGAGCGACGGCAGTCCAATTGGAACTGGGCAGAAGGTTCTTGGTTTAAGTGTTGAACTAGGTACCGTATGAAAGGTTCTAACATCCGTTCTAAAAACCGCTAGGATTTTGCTTTGTCTACATGAAGGATTTCCCCTGCCTAGGTCTTGAGGTATATGTTTGGGATGGCATCTGGGGTTGAGGATTTAGGGTTTTCCCACCATATCAAGGAAAATGAAATCTTGTTTCTTTGGAGCGGCATGTTCCAAGCGTAGGGATACTGTACCTATTCAAGGCTTTAGGGATCACAGCTCAAGGATTAGAGTTTTTGGGGGGGACCTTCAGGAACAGGCCTACGTTCTGGGGCGTTTTGCAAGATCAGGTAGGGAAAGACGCCTCTGCTAAGATTCAACAACCCCACATAAGCCCAAACAAGCAAATGGCTGTCGTCGCTCGCAGGAAGGAATGAATGATACTACTACCCTACAGAACCTTGCCAAGCCTGAGGATAAGCCAACCACAACCTAAACCCCAAAGCCCAAACCCTACCCCGTCTCAATCTATGAGACGCTGAACCCCAAACCTTTGAACCTAGACCCTTAACCCTGGCCTGACAGCCCCAAACTCTAAACCCCCAACTCGAAGCACAATGAGATCTCAAACCTTCAACCCCAGTTTTGGGTCCCTTCTGCAAGTACCTAAAATGGGGGCGACCATTTTTTTGTGTTCGGAAACTCCCACAAGCTGTGTAGCCCGGGCCTTGGCCGGAAATTTGCAGCCTGCAGGCGCACTTATGAAGCCTGAGTCTGCCAGACATAACGCTTTTAAGGGACATGCGCGCAAGTTAGCATAATTCGGGTTTAGGGCTTAGAGTTCCCTGTCCCGCGGCTAGAAGTATTCTCCATGCTTGTATTCTCGTCACTGCTCACCTGCATCCAAGAAGGTGGCTGCTATGAAGTACACTTCAAACTACATTTCTTGCTGAGAAGCCCTTATCTTGCGTCTTTACCCGGCTCCCTGCATTTGAAGAAGAAGACTCCCAATCTGCAACCCTTTGCGACTGTTGGGTAGTTCCCAGGGATCTTTAGGGGGATCTAGCTTCTAGATCTTCCCAGGGGCTAATAAGATTTTCCATGCTTATTTATTGATCAACGTGCTCTGTCTCATGAGTTCCCCACTTGTAAACACTCAAAACCCAGCCCATGAATCTGAAGCTCACAATCCAACTAGGAGATATATAGGGGTTACATGGGGACAATGGAAAATGGAAGCTACTATAGTATATTGGGGCTATCTTGAAGAGTGACAACATAGCCAAATAGGTGAAAGGCAAGAAGGTAAAAAGCATAGCCCAAATACGTGCTTGCCGAACCCTGGTATAGGCTGACTATGCTCCGAGTGGGTGTGAGCGGAGGCACGACTACATAAAAAGCGGAAATTTACGGCCTGACTGTAGAGTAATGTGGGGGACCTGAAGAATTGCTAAAGGCAATTGGGGCACAATCCATGATTACTCTATTTTGATTGTTAGTTAGTGAGTAATGTTGCGTACTTGTTGAGGCTTTTATATCGAGCTTTACTTGCAATGCGTTCGCCCATCTAGGGCAGAAGAACTTTGTCCTTGGCTGCTGACCACAATATGCCACGGTTGAGGTATCCATGAAAAGAACTCATGTTTCAAACAATCGTGGCTATGCAGTTAAAAGGACGTGCTGCATAGGGACTGTACCGATATGCTTTCTCGCACAGGGTACCTGCATGCAATCTTCAGACGCAAACAATAGAATCAAAACCGTGAACTTTCGGGGCATGTTCCCAATAACTTTGGGCTGGCTAGAATTTGTCCAAGCCAACTGGAATACACCGAGGTGCTCCCTCTGACTGTTGCGTGAGGAAGCCCCGAGAGGCATCCATACACCAAATGTTCAAGCTCTCCCTGGGCATGGAAAACCCCTGCAAAATCCTTCAGAAGACTTCAAGAATCCCTGTGTAAACACATGTATTTCTTTCCATTTTGAGAAAGCCCCGTAAAGAGTCAGACATTGAAGCCAAATGCTCAGTGACTGGCAGACCTCCGCTTCTGCAACGTAGCACCTTAGTACATTTCATGTAGGGGCTTCTCAAACACTGTAAATTTTGAATCTGGGATTCTCCCACAATATCAGCAGGGTTCTCAGGGCACCGGAATTGGCATCTCACTGGCAATTCCCCCAACACCCCTGTCCTACACCCTGCTGAACGAAGCTGCACGATAGTGCCATGTGGCATTTGTTGATGACTTGCGTTACTTTAGCATTCTGACGTCTCCCCACAAGGCGCAACAACCGACAAACTCACCCTCTCTCCAATGTTCAACCCATAAATCTGCTGCCGGGTATGGGTTTTCCTCTTGCACTTAGCAGTCTTTTGCTGCACAGACGTTTGCAACCAGCATCGCACATCGGCAGGCCCATCAAACAGTACAAAGAACAAGGATGAAGGTGTTCAGCGACACTGTAGGAATCATCCAGTAGGGTTTATTCAAGCCTGGGCATGCTTCGTGCTCAAAATGGGAGGCTGACATACTATGTCCACACTCCGTTGTCCATGCGAAGGAACTGACTTCTCAGCGTAGCACGCTCAAATACTGCCGCCTGAAATTGGTTGAAACGGAGCAGGAGGCTTCCACACCTTTCCTACTCCGCCTTATAAGCCACAATCTACAAATGCATCACCTCGTCAGCTTACAGCTACATCGTCAAGTGTCACCTGACACTGCCGGGACACTGCTTGGTATTCTGCACCAAGCTCTGAGAAGGTGGATGTGAACCCCTCGTTGACCAGTTCTTGCAGATCTGCAGCTTTGAGGGATCCTAACAAGCGTTCCTGCGTTTCCACTTCGGCACAAGCGCTGCTCAGCAGGCCCTGATACTCCCTCATTGCATCTTCTTCCACCCGGCTCAGGATGTCGTTGTAGTAGGCATCAACTTCTTGTGTTACAAATGCCTCGTTGATCTCAAATGCGAGCATTGGTCCACCAAATAACGCAAAAACTTTCGATGCAGCCGCTGCTGCTAGCGCCGACGCAAGTGACCCCACAAGCGACACACTCGCTGGGGCCCCCCGGATCCAGTCAGAGAGAGAAAACGATCCCATGATCTCCCAGAGCATGGACAAGGCAGAGGACAGTTCCACTCGTGCAAACATGTCGTTGGCGACCATGCCCTCGAGCCTCTCCGCAATTGCTCGGCGGACGTCTGCGAGCTGAGGGCCCGACACGGTCTGTCCCCAATGAGGTAGCTCACCTCTCAGCAATGCACGGAGATGTTCCTCCTTCCTATCTTCATGCATCACGCGGAGCTCTTCGGCAATTAGCTGCACTTGCCTTGCTGCGTCCCGCGCAACTCTGTCAAGACCGCATCTGGCCCCGGCTAACGAAGCCTCATACTCCCGACGCCTGGCAAGCTGAACTTCTACTTCGCTCATCTTTGTTTCCAGGCGCCACATCACCTGGCTGATGGCACTCAAGCTTTGCTGCAAACGATAGGACTTCTTTGTACTCAAAGCCTTAGTCACCTCAAGCTGGATCTTGTCCCAGTCTGACAATGCTTGCTGTACGCTGGCCTTCCTATCCTTCATGGAAAGGCGCATTACCTTCGGGGTGCAGTAGTTCCCTGCGTCCACCTTGATGTCGTTGATCAGCTCATCGTAATCCTGAGCGTGCGGCTGCACATGGTCAACTTGGAAGATTGCCCGTCTCTATAAGACTAGGAAACCAACTAGGGTAAAAGCAAGGTCGAACAACAGGAATTCTATGTATGACTTGGGATCGGGTGGCTCCTCCTCTGCTGAGTCCTGGTCCTGAAGCACGTCACACTTGTTCGCCAGGATGAGGAGACCCTGCGAGAGTGGCGCCCAGGCAGATTTCATGAGCTGTGTAAAGAAGCGGCGGTCTGACTCGCAAAGCTTGCTATTGACATCCAGCACGTAGAGTAGCACGACGCCTTCACGAGAGTTTTCTTTGGTGTAAGTCTGGAAGGCTTCCACGTATTCCGGCTCCTGATCCAGACCCGGCAAATCTACCAGAACCACTCTGGACTTCAAGAGTTCGCAAGGCGCCCAAGCCCGTAAAGGACTTCTGGCCATGGCTAGGAACTCACTGTGCTCTGTGGCTCTACTCTTGTGAACCGCTTCCTTGGGTACCTTTTGGCACTGCACGGAACGTTCGCCATCTCGTGGAGCATAGGCTTTCTCATCACCGTAACGGGTTTCACAGATGCGCGAAGTCAGGCAGCAGCGTGCAACTGGCCAGAACATCTCACCGAGCAAAGCATTCACGATGCTGCTTTTCCCGACATTGCCTTTGCCGGCCACGATGAGGCGATCTTCCTGACCGCAGACCTCAGCGACCTTGTCCAATTCAGGACAAAGCTGGAGAGTGTCCTCCACACTGCACCTGTCATACCACGACTGAAGAACCTGAGAGGCCTTGCTGCTGAAGTCTTGCAAGGACGTCAACTTGAAGTCCAGCTGTCTCACTGCTTCAGCCGGATCCTGCAGGATAACTTCCCACTCATCGTCGGATCCTGCTGCGTCACTTGACATCCTGCCGGGAGTCGCCGCCGCCGACGCTGCCGCACTTGCCATTGCCCCTAAGCACTCTGCGGAGAATGCTCCTGGCGACCCTGTGGGTGTTGAGTAAGCTACCCTTGAGTTCAAGAACACAACCACGTTCGTTCAAAAACCAACTTCAGGCCCAAACATTTAAGGCAGTCCACACTGTCTATACTGCACCGCGCATCTCTCAGGTTCCAACACGATGCAGGAAGAAGCACTGCAAAAGGCCTCCTGCAGGCAGTGAGGGCAGAGACCGCCATTGTACTTTCCGTCGCAACACATCTGCAGCCACTAGCAGCCCTTTTAGTATCTTCAAGTTGCGTCCACTTGGTCATGACTAGCCTTCCTTCTGTGCTCAAGAATTGCTCTGCAAGAAGATGCACTCCACTGCAATGCGAACTCAAGCAACTCCAGTAAAGTACCTCCGGTAAAGTACCTACATGTCAAACCCTCAGGACCTTCGCAACCTAGAACTATACCGCCCTCTCTCAGCAAAGGAGCAGCACAACCATTAAGCAGTCGAGCGCTTGCAAAATGACGTCTCAGTACACAAAATGTATAGCAATCATACGAACTGCTTGGGATAATGCCCTGCTGAAAGTTCTCATGCTAGATAGGAAATCATAATGCTTCGAAAGGGAAAAGAAGCAGTCAAGATGGCAACCAACCAACCAAGATCCTCTTTAGACTATCTTGTTATGTTACACACTAGTGTTGTCTTTGGTAGTAAGTATAAGAGACTATAGGATGTTACCCGTTCATAAACATATGGTCCTTAAGGGATCCCACTATGTTCCCCATGCAATCCGCATAGAAGCCGGTATGTCAATTCTAGAAACCTACACAACCCGTCATGGCACATGTAAAGGTTTACTTGTGCCCTTTCTTTGGGCTCCTTGTCAGATAATTATGTGTTATGCGTATTCTACAACAACGAAACTCATTTTTGCCAAGGCTGATTCTAAACTAAGCTCAGACCCTACAGCAAGTAAGGTCAGAAGCACAAGGCATATATTCTATGAAATCATAAGGGTTCACAGAGAACTTCATGTACAATTATTTGGGCAACTTCGTCCTACGCGCTAAACCCTTCACCCTGAACCCTACATCCTAAGCCCTACATCCTAAACCCTAAATTCTAAACCATAAACCCTAAATCCTAAACCCTAAATTCTAAACCATACACCCTCAATCCTAAAACCTAAATCCTAAACCCTAAACCCTAAATCCTAAAACCCAAATCCTCAAACCTAAATCCCAAACCCCAAACCTATAGTTCAGCGAAGTCCAGCGCCCCCAAAGCTTCACACACGTCAACTACAAGGGAGCCTTCTGAGCTGCTCGCCCGGCCCTGACATCCAACAACCTCACCGCTTAGGGTAGGCCTTAATTGGGACGGGCCTCCTTCAGTAAAGGGTTTAGGGGTTTAGGGCCTAGGGCTTAGGGTTTAGGATTCTGGGTTTAGGATGTAGAGTTTAGGGTCAGGGTTTAGGGTTTAGGATTCTGGGTTTAGGATTTACAGTTTAGGGTCAGGGTTTAGGGTTTAGGATTCTGGGTTTAGGATTTACAGTTTAGGGTCAGGGTTTAGGGTACAGGATTTAGGATTTAGGATCTAGGGTTTAGGTTTCAGTGTTTAGGATTTAGGATTTAGGGGGTTAGGGTTCATCAAGCTATGGCTGATTGAGGACCTCTACAAACTCGATTTTGAATGAGCTGACAAGTACGGTGCCGTTGAAGCCTTAAGTTTTCGAGATGGTGTTCACAATTAAGGATCTAGGGCTCAATGCTTGCTTGGAATTCAAGGTCTTGCGCCAGTCTGGGATCCATGGGGTGTACAGTGTACACAAGTCAGTATAACATAGGAACCTCGAAGAAAGAATAACTTATTCAGGCCCATGTGAACACACATCCCTAAACCCTAAACCCGAAACCCCAAACCTAGACCCTAAATAGTATTTTTTCCAAACCAGAAGGTGCCACGCTAGAGCGGGGATTCTCAAAACTTTGATGCTCCCCAAGGCTAGTCCTGCTCGATTGCTATGCGACCCCAAGTCCTGAAAGTACAACACCTGGGGTTTAGGGTTTAGGGTGGACCGAAAACCCTTCAAGCCTCAACCCTTGCAACCAAGAACCTCAAGGACACAAACCCCAAAAGACCAAAAAGTGAAACCCTGAAACCCTCAAGCCGAAGCCCGAAAACTAAACAGTTCAAGTTTGACGGTTCGTAGGGAATAAGGGAACATAGTCTCCATTTAATCCCTACACAGTGTATTATCCCCTTATTCCCTACTAACCCCTAGTAAGATGAAGCATCCCCGGCTGTCAAGCCTCTTTGTGACGTCACCAGAGAAGACTCACCGAATCAGCTGACAGACGCAACTCCTGAGAGTTTCAGGCCTTGTGTTTTGGGGGTTCCGGTGTAGGTCTGGCGATGAGTCATGTGGCTTTGGGTTTAGACCTTTAGGGTGTAGGATGTTGGATTCAGGGTTTAAGGTGGTTTAGGGCTTAGGGGGTTGAGGATTCGGGGTTTGGGGCTCGGCGCTAAGTGGAAGACAGTGCAAGATGCAACGCTCCAACCCCTGGTGTACATGGCGAGTCGTTCAGCCTTTCCACCACCAGGATGCCAAGGTCCTCCTCTTGTTACCAAAAACTCGTAGTTGCCATGTTCTTTTCCATTCTCCCGAAATAGCCGTACATAGCTCCTATATAGTCCCTATAGAACCCCTATCCTCAAACCCTGACAGCAATGACTCGTAGGAAATGCTCATGACTTCGAGCTCAGACTCTGCTGCGGCAAGTAAGGGATGGACATTGGAGCCCAACACTCCCACCCGTGCCTTATACAATCTCTATAAACTTTCTCACAACCCCGCCGAAATCCTGACACAAGCTAGCATAATCGCTCGTAAGCCCCAGTAGACTTCTCGCAGCTTCTCGCATAATGGGACAGAAATCACGGCGTGCGCTGTCCGTTCCCCGTGCAAGCTCCACAACTGGACTTGAAAGCTCCTTCAAGAATCCCAAAACTTTGAACCTTGAAAGCCAACGCATGTTTTTCCTGCGCTGTTGCTAAGCCAGTGGTCCTTGTTCTTATGTGCACCTCTGGATACAACGTCAATGCGCACGGAGACGAAAGTCGACACCGACCTGAGCACCATATTCTGGATTTGTAGCTTGGCATTCAGGGCTTTGCACACATGACGCGCTTCCGGGCTTGTAGAATTTTCCGCGCTCAGGGATGTTGGAATTCTGGTTGTCAAGATTCATGGTTTTTGCAATCTCCGCGCTTCAGCAATAATGGGGCATACGGGACTTCGGGGCGTCACGATTTAAGGGATCAACAGCTTACGGAATCAGACTTGCACAGTATAGGGTCACGGAGGTTAGCATTTCATGATGATACTGCATGTATTTGTTAACTTTCGGGGGACTGAGGTTTCTGGATGCTGTGAGGATTCGAGTGCAAGTTCTCATAGCGCCAGTGTGTGGGTGGAGGGTCCTGGCTAAAAAGATTCAGGGTCCAAGTCTCCAGGAGGAGATTTTCCCGGCAGGCAATCGCCAAAACAGGTTTCGTTGCAAATCACCGGAAGGCGACTTGCCTTTTCTGTTGGGATTTGGCAGTGGCTCTCAGCATTCCTCGCCACGTATCCTATGGCAAAATTAGGTAGACAAGGAATCCAATACCACAAAATGTTGGTAGTTATTGAGGCTACGTAGTAGCTCAATTCACAAGCACGCACTCAGTTGTTGTTTGGTGCAACTACTTCCCAGACTCCATTTTCGCGCATGCACCGAGATGGCCCACTTCCAGCAGAACTTTCACCACCACCCAGCAGCGGCTTTGCGTGAATTGAAGTGAAACCCCTGCGCTCTAAATCCTAGACCCGAAACCCGAAACCCTGAACCCAGACCCGAAACCCTAAACCGCATGAGCTGCTGAACATATTGGATCCTTCAATCTGCTAGCCAGGGAGTGTAGGACATTCATCTCTTACCTGAGGCTATTAATCCTCCTCCTTGCTGCTTTTGTGGGTGGCAGCCAGACCACGACTCTGCACCCTCTGACCCTAGTTCCCAAACCTCGCCCGAACTCATGGCGAATAAGAACCAAAAAACGTGCAACTCTATGATGTTATGCCCATAGAACCCTGCGTGCGCCTACTATCATTGAGAACCCGACTTACCCCAAACCGTAAGCCCTGCCCGGGAGCCCTTGCTTGACAAGAAGACTGAGACATAGGCTGTCGCAGATTGGAGCCTTCTCAGAGTGCTGCGAAACTTCAGGAATGAATTGGTACTACCCAGTAAGGACGACGCCTCTTTCGCCACGCAGAAGAATATAAAAGGGAACCGCAAGAGTTTCAGTTGTGGGTTTGGAATTCACAGGCTGTGTTTGCTGTAGTTCCCAAAGGTTTGCAGTTGTTTATTTCAGCTTTAGGGGTTATGGATACTTCAAGGCAGCAGGGAGGCGAGTCTAAAGAACTCATGAATTATAGTCCCCCTTAAGTAGATAGAATATAGGGTATATGGGGATCTTGTTATAGTATACCCAAAGCCATATTCTATCTACTTAAGGGGGACTATAACCGCACCCACCAGTGTTCACCAAATTCCCCTGCAGACGGGCAAAGGCCAATATTATATCGAGGTATAGGGCCACGGTGGATTCCCTCCAAGGCAGGCTGTGAGCAAGCGCTTTATGATATGGTGTTGCAAATTGTCAATGTGGTATAATGGCAAATCAACGATTGTTTTCAATGACCCAGATTCCCCTCTAGAAGACCTACGAGTATGATCCCCCATCCGAACCTTGAACAATCCCTAGGAGATGCTTCTCATGAACTGGCCTTGTTAGGCTCACATAAGCCCCCTTCAACTCGTAAGCGACTCATGCTCTGGCAAGAACTGGCCAGGACAGAGATGCATGTTGAGTTGTAAAGCCTATATACATCTACACCCAAAATCAGATATAGCCCGAACTGGTTCTGAGTCCCTTGATCTTTCAAGCCTGTGTCCAAGCACTAAGAACTCTGAACGCACAGGACCTTTGACACTGAACCTCAAGAACCTAAACTGACTGACCCCCTGTAAAGGCAAAGGCACCCTGCTTGGTATGGACAAGTCTGACAGCGTCCTAGATAGTAGCCAGTAACCTAGGACAACCTCTCTGGTGTTCGTCATCCACAGGTCAGCCTCACTAGGGCTCTCAGAAAACCTACAAGGCTCAGTCTCCGCACGCCGTCACGTGCCTCAACTGAGTGCAGCTTCCTGCGAAGAAGCCACCGCGCACCCTTAGCTGGGGCTTTCTAACACGCTGAAATGGTAAGCCCTAAACCCTGCGACAACAAGGACCATACAAGTGTAGGGATTGCACGGGACTTCCAGCTGCCATGAACAAGTTGCGGGATTGAGACTTGGGGACTTTAGGGTAAACATGGCAGCTGCACTACGCAGTGGTCAACAGCTTGCATTGATTGCTTGCGGAGCTTCATGGCAATGAGGTTCGGACTACAACCGCTTCATATCTCCTGAGCAAATATCACACGTGTTCAGGCCTTCGATGACACTTCATAGTTTCCTGCCCAATCACCTAAGCTTGTCTGGGGCCGTAAGTATCTGGCATGTCTTGCAGAAAGAGTGGATGATAGGCACCATTGTGGAGAATATCTCAGGGTCACAAGTACAGATCTTAAGGGTTGACACCGGGAATAACTCTTTTTACTAGGGGGGCTAGCCTAGGGCCTTGGAATCTGGAAAAAGCAGAGTACAAGTTCTAATCAGGACTGCTTGCATGGAACTTTATCACGAGCTCAACTACAGCAACTATAAGTCTTAGTTCGAGCGCAGTTCAAGAGAAGACATGAAGAGTTTCTGAAGTATCAGAGAAGACCGGCATGCTGAGCTTTGGGAGTGGTCCTTGGAGCTTTGGGACAGCTGGTAAGAAAACCTGGGGTTCAATTCCTTCAAGCCGAAAGCCAACACCTCATAAGGCTTAGGCATTGAACGACTAAATCCTAAATCCAGGCAGCCTAGAGCCCAAAGGATCTAAACCTTGAACGCTGAAACATTGTAGGGTTTAGGGTTTAGGGTTTAGGGTGTAGGCCCGAACCCTTTATCTTGACCTGGTTCCTCATTGGGAGACATTCAAGTCTGGATGCGGACATTCCCTATTGGGGTTGAGTATATTGCGAAGTAACATGGACTCCAACAACAACCCCTGAACCCTCAGGACATTCTATGTGGCCGAGGTGCTTGGGTCGAGCACAGAGTGCGGCAAGCTGCCACGTAGCTTGTCCTACTTCAACCCTGTAATGGTTGAGGATTTCTAGGGTTAGGGTTTACGGGCTTGAGGGTTTAGGTTTAGGGATTTTCGGATTTAAGGACTAGGGTCGGGAGCTTTGGGATTTAGGGTTTGGGGTTGAAGGTCTCAGGCTTTGGGCATGGACTCCAACAGACGGAGCCGCCTAAGTCTGGCCAAATTATACTTGTAAGAATTTCAAGGCTTTAAATGAAGCCAAGTTGCGATCATGTTCTGCATAAGTCACCCTTTACGGTGAGGTCGGGTCTTTGCGGTGAGTGGCTTTTCCATTTAGAGTCTAGGGCTTAGGTTATAGGATTTCTGTTAACAAGGGTTACTGTCTGCGGAGGCTAGAGGCATGGAACTTTAGGGTTTAAGGTTGGATGTCCTTCATGGATGGATGTACAACGTTTAGGGTCTGGGGGTTTAAGGTTTTGTCTTTAGAGTCTGGGGCTTGAGGGTTTGGGAAAAGAAGGTTTGGAGGCTTGCATATGGGGTGTACTTCGAAAGCCCTGAAGCTTTTTGGGAATAGACCTTTGTACACTGAGTTGCGATCTGGAAAAGGGTGTTTATAAGGTTCAGAGGGCTAGGTGAAGCAGCAACAGACTTCAAGTCATCTGCCCAGCTACAAAATTGAGAGGGGCATAGTGGGGGCATAGTGGTATGTTGCGGGAACCATCCTGAGATATTGTTGCGTTTAATTACGCAATATTACGCATTATATGAGCCATTGTCTAAACTCCTAGCATCCCCCTTAATGACCCCTATAGTAGTTCCCGAAATAATCCCCTATATAACCCCTTTTTAAGTAGTTTAGATTCTGGCTCATATATCCTAGCACATCTCAACCCGAGCACTGCCACATCTCATCCAGCAGCCTAAGCCCTAGACCAAGGAGGAACACCCAAGCCCTATGCCAAGGAGAAAAGCTTTCCTGTTTAGGGATTTGGGGGCCTAGGGCTTCTCGGGATCTTGGATTTATGGGTTCTCATGGAGTTCTGAAAAGCTGATTCTAACTTGTTGGGTTCAGAGCCTATAGGGCCTAGAGCCTAGAGGGCTTAGGGAAGAAGAAGCTGGCAAATTGGAACATGTTGGAAACCTCTGTCTGAGGCGTGGAGTGTTCAGCAAAGTCAGATTCTCAGCATGAGGCCCATAGCGCAGTACCTCTGCGGCCCCCCTGAGCTTGGCGAACACGGCAAATGAGCCCATGTGACCGCCCAGGTCCAGCCAGTGCAAAAGCGACAGTGCGGTGACTGTGCGTACACGTTCCTCTGCAGGATTTCCATTCGGCTATAGCCGCATGCACTCACGATGGCAAAGTGGGGCAATGCCCAACCTGCATAAACGGCGAGCAATTTGCAATCGCTCGTTCGGGTAAATATGAATTGAGATGGGAACCCTAAACACTAAACCCCCAGACCCTAAACCCCTAAACTCTAAACCCCTAAACCCTTAACCCTAAACACCCTCCTTCAAGGAGGGCAGACAAACTTGGAGTCACGCCTATTAACATGTCGTCTTCAACCTGGACCCCACATGGCTGAAGACTAGGGGCAGCCCGGGGCAAGACCCTCACTTAGATCCATCCACAACTAGACCTAAACTTTACGCCCCTGGAAACCGACAAGAGCACATGTGCAAAGAAGATGCGAAAGAGCAGAACACTCTCCCATATATTAACCCCAAAAGATCCACTATATGTAGAACCCTACCTTCTATCTAAACCTCTCACTTCTATGCCCTCCCTCTGCTTCATGCAACTCTTGATCCTTTTCACTTGCACGCAAGACCATACCCATATCTTACACACCCTCCAAAACATTAGGCCCCGAAAGACTGGTATCCAAACACAGGATCCTAAATCTCGCGCACCCCAAGCTCGCAGCTCCAAAGTCCAGAAAACCCAGAAGACTGCAGCCTGAACCCGCGCAAACCGCTGGCAGATTGTCAAAATTTAGGTCCGTTCTCAGGTCACGGCCTCTTGTTTTCAGGGTACCCAAAAAAAGGATCATGATGTTGACAAGCTTAAGGACTGCTGCGCTGTAGAGGTCCATCCCCCCGCCCCCGACTAAGCATGAGTAGGAAACCTCACACCTTCTCAACCCGCCTGCCACTCAATGAACAATACGGTTTAGGGTCTAGGGTTTTTAGAGGTTTAGCTACCCAAACCTCAAAACAAGCAACCTATCACTATCTTATTATGACTCTGACAGGGTCCTCATTATAGGGGTTGAGGTAAGCAAACGAGTGTAAGGGTCTAGGGACCTGCAGGGATCCCCCGAAGACTCACCATGATCCATGCACACATTCCCAACCCTTGAGCCCAAGCCCTCAAGCTAACCCTATTCTCCAGAGGCCTTTGGTATTATGAGGTTGGAAGACTTGGTCAAGCCAACTCCGCCTATCTTGACTCTAGAATCTACTGCTACCATGAGATTGCAATGTCATTTGCTTGGGGGCTTGGATTACAGAACAGTCCTCGCCACAAGAGAATTCTTACAGCTTGAGGCAAGAAGTTCTGTGCCCAGGTCTTGCAGGGGATTGCGCTTCAGGGCTAAGCTTACTTGGGGGCTCAGTGGGACTCAGTAGGTAGGTAACTGGGCTTATAATTTTTTCGTAGGGGTCATGAGCATACTTGCTAAGTCCTCTGACCCTTCAAGCTTCGGGATCAGGGTTTAGTTGGGGGTAGGGTTTGGGGTCTATGGCTCAGAGTTCAGGGTGCAAGGAAAGTCCGGCCTAGACATGGGACGGCATGCCGCATCAAACCAGCCGCAATGCTGCCACACAAAGCCTTAGGTAGGGGCTTCTCAACTTGTTCGACGGCTTTCAAAGGTGCCACCAGGACTGTATGATTATGGGGGGGCACATTGGCTAAGAATCGTCAGGCTTGCGTAATTTGGGAAAGCCTTGGCATCCGTGTAGGTTTCAAGGGTTGTGGGTTTTTGTGGTAAAGCACAAATTTGCTCAGTTTGCGGGTCCGATGGTTTTTGCCCTTAGACTTACTGAAGTCCGACGGTCTACTAAGGCAGGAAGCACAATCAGCTGCTGAACAACTTCTCCTCTCCCCAAACCCCCAAGCCCTAACCCCCATAGACTGGCCTAGACCCCAAAGGCTGAACTCCTACATACCCCCTCAACCCTCCTCAACCCTCAGC
This sequence comes from Symbiodinium pilosum, assembly GCA_905231905.1. Lineage (NCBI taxonomy): Eukaryota > Dinophyceae > Suessiales > Symbiodiniaceae > Symbiodinium > Symbiodinium pilosum. The sequence continues at coordinate 49,589 of CAJNIZ010013847.1, forward strand.
CAAGAGCCTGAGGCTTGCCATGATGCTTCCCTGTATCCAGACATTGAAAAGATGTTGTCGTACAATACTCTCAGCTTGAGGCTGATGTTGCGATATCTGTGGAGGTCTCTGGTCAAAGTTACCCAAAAAGAGTTCGTCGTAGGGACCCCGATAATCTCTTAGATTATGGGGAGGTGTCCTGAAAATGCCCTACATAATTTGTCTGGCATCATTGACGCCAAGCTGCCATGTCAACTACGCTCCGCGCACCGCGCCAAAGCGCAAAGATGGTCCTACGCGTTGGAGCGTTTGGCTTCGAGCCTCTGGGCTATATGTTGAGAATTTAGCGTTGACAGGAGCACAGCTGGGGCTTGAGTCTTCGTTTGTCAGCGCAGCTACGCTACTGTCAGGGTACTTCTGGAAGTGGGTTGCTGTGAAGAAGCCTTAACTGAGCTAGCTCAAAATAATGTGGTTTAAGTCAACCTGGGGAATGCAGAAGCGGAGAGGGGAAATCAGCAAGTGCTCATACCAGCAGGGCTGCCAAAGATCTTCTGCTTGTTGTGAACCCCCTCGCCACAGTTTCAAAGACCAATCGCCGTGTAGAAAGACACTAAACCTAAAACCCTTAGAGCAAGTTCTCTGCGACGCTCTTAGACCAAGGGCCCTGCCCTTTTGCCCTTCACTCAACCAACCAAAACAAGCAATGAGGGCTAGCCCGAGCCCTAAAAATATCCGGTAACAGATATGTAATTAACTTGGGGTCTGGCTTTAAGGTTTAGACTTCCCCCCACACCCTCCCCCTCGCAAATGGAACCTAGGCCCAAAAGCTAAGGCCTAAACCACATGAGGTAAGCCCAGAGCATTAATCTACGAATTGTTCACCTCAAGGTTCAGTGCAAATCCTTCAAACTAGACTCTCACATGAACTTCTACAGTACCTAAACCCAAAGTACCCAACCCCAAAGCACTCATTGTAGCAAGTGGGACTGCCAGATGTATCTCGTCAATAAAGCTGCACATCCCCGCCCCTGAAGCCTGAACCCTTAGCCTCAGCATGAAAATTAGCATGAATTCTCGAACATAGTCCCCATTATGCTCTTTAAGTTCTTAAGCCTTGCTGAAGCCTAGACGACATCCCCCATGGTCCTAATCCCGGATGCCTCCTCTTCCTCTTGCTCCTGGACTCCCGCTTAATTGGGAGTATGGGAGTGGATCCGCATTGCAGCCCTGTATAATCTCTGCGAAACTACCACAAAAATACATTCCCACATTCACAGCCCTAGACCCACTCGCATACGTTCAGCTCAGCCCTACATTCGAAACTCTGAACCCTAGAACTACCTAAACCCTAAAACCCTAGGCCTGAACCCCTGAAAGCCTAAACCCTAAACTAATACGGCAGCTTCTATTTCTCTTTCCCTAAACCCTAAACCCTAAAACCCTGAATCCTAGACCCTGAACTAAACAGGCAGTTTGTATTTCCGTTTCCCAAGCCCTATAATAATCCCAAGGTTTACCCTAATTACAACATGGTTTTTCCATTATCCCTAAACCCTAAACCCTATTTAACCCCAATATATTCCACCCTTATACCCCAACCCTATTCGAAATGCAGTAAGTCCTCATCTCCTTGGCTGCGGCACCCTCAGCTACCCGAAACGACCTGCCGGATCAGGCCACTCTGTGCAGGAACTCATCAAAGCTACAAGTTTGAGGCGTAGAACTGTGGGCTTAGGAACTAGGATGTGGGTTTTGGGGCTTCGGGGTTTGTGGTTTTGGATTTAGAGCCTAGGGTTTTGGGATAAGCTCTAGCTCTGCAACGTCCGTACATGAGGGTGCCATACTTCGGACAGAATCGCAGAGAAAGTTTCTCAAGAAGCGCCCAAACCTAATAACAGCAAATACCAATGTAAACTTCGTTGTGTAGCTACGTTCCTAACGCATGCCGTGACGAATGCCCAGGAGGATCTTCGTGCTCTGGAAAAAGTTGCCTACAGGCGCACGCCCGATTTTGATCCAAAGATTCATGTTGCATTTGCAGCTTGCACACCCTGCGATATGCGGAGGTTCACACATTGAAGAATAGCTCAGAAACCCAGATCCCAGAGCTGAAGCTACCGAAATTCCATGTGCGCCCTGGACAGAAAAAAAATCATGGCCCTGGGTAGACCCCAACCCAAAACCAACCAACCACCCACAATCATTGGGTTCGTCAGGGGTCTGCAGCAAAACGAGCGTGAAGAGAGCTACATCAGCTAAAGGACAGTCTCGATCTCCCGCAATTTCCCCAGTCGTTGATAGAATTCAGGTCGTTGAAGGGCCTTCCTTTTCCTTCATCGATTCATCGTACCATACTCCTTCATGACCTGGACCGCCCCAAATGACGTGAATCGCTCCCACAAGTCTGTCAAGCGTCTGGTGAAGGGCAAGGTCAGGCAGGAACACTTTCGTCAGCAAGCCGGCAGATCATCCAAGAATCCCAGGCATCAAAAGCCTCTGCAACCTTTCAGAGGCCTGTAGTGTACCCCTAAACCCTGAACACGAACTGGTAGTTTCCACTTCATGTTCCATTTTCTTGTCGATTAGATTCTCCATTGCAGTACCCCTTAACCCTAAAGCCTCAACCTCTGAACTGCAGCACCCACCGGTTTATCTCATGTCAACGCATTGGCCTGAAGATCGACTGCACTTGTCCTGAAAGACTGCGGTGGAGTCGCAAACCGCGGCAGCTGCCGGCTCGTCCTCGAAGGAAAGGTACTGTAGGGGCCTAAACAGCTACCAGCAGCATGTTGAGAGGTACCCTATACCATAGTTACGCAGTTTTCCAAGGAATCTAGGACCAGAATATCAGAAATTAGTTTGTCTTCTACGTTTCGACCTTGCCGGTGGTTGATAGACAGTGATGGAATGTGGTATAGGGACTGTGACACTGGATAGGGACTTCTTGATCCATTCCTCCCTTCGCCACTACACTACAGTAACCAAGAACATGATAGGGAGTCGGGTTGAGGTTTGGCGCGTAGGATTAAGATGAAAGGCCTGGGTTTACAAAGTGAGGTTTGGGTTCAGGGGCCTGTCTAGGTTTCGGGGTTTCTTGTCAGAATCATGGCTATAACGTCGAGTGAGGGGGTACAGGCAACCTGGATGCAAACTTCAGAGTAAAGCCATAAGTGACAGGCATTTTGAGGGGAGACTGAACATGTAGGGACCCCAGCATTCCCATAAAAGGCTTAAAGTTTAGATTGTGAGTTTGGGGCATACGGGTTTGAGAGGTGAAAGGTTTTGAGGATCTTTGAACTCGTTGTTAACAGGATTAACCACGTTAACCTGTGCTAGAAGGACACCATCAGCCTGGGATAATCCATGCAAATTCGGCAAGAACAAGCGTCGCCAACACAAACGACCAATACATGCCTACAGAAGCCTTCATTAATGCCCCCTATCTCTGGAAAAAACGCAGTAGATCCTGCACTCAAATCTGTAAGCCCAACTGCAACACCCTAGACCCTTACCCTCGCAACCCCAAATCCTAAGCACTACTAAATATGCCTCCTTTGCCCAAGAGGTTGTCCTCCGGATGCTCATGATGCCGGCAGTGTGAAATCTGAAGCCAGCAGTACCTGTTGTTGAAGTTTTCGCGAGGAGTAGGGCTGTGCTTGCCAGGCTATGAAGTCGAAGTGTAGTCCGAGAAGCTGTTGCTATTCTGTTGGAAATGTTCATGGAACCAAGCGTAGAACACTGCTCATCTCAAACTAATGACGTGTTGCCGATTGGGCTCTTCAGTGGGATGCACGTCTTCCTGCATCCAGCAGCACGCAGTTTGGGGACCTATAATGTCATGGACGTCACCCCCCAACTACCTGGTGCTTACTAATTAAGGAGTGCAAGCATGAATTCTAGGAACTGTTGTTGGGGAAGATATAACCCTCCCGCAAATATATAGAATATGGAATTGCCCAATATCATAATGAGATCCCCCAATACCATCATATTCTACCTACCTAATCTAAGGTTGAAACCATGTGCTCCCTGTATGGGTCCTTAACCCTGGGATCCTTGTACCCTATATCTGCCTTACGGGTCCCTGGAATCCCCCTTCAAAGCCTAAGAGCCCATATTAGGAGCCCATACTTCTAACCAGGGGAACTATAAGGACAACTCGAGGGGCCCATTCCTTTCACTCCCTACCGATAACCTACTTCCGAAGTCCCCCTGACTCTCCAAGTAGGGTTTAGGAAAGAATGGAAAGTCGATTCTCAGTTCTGCCTGGGCGGAACCCCAGGTCTCTGAATGTCAGGGTTTGTTGCGGCCACTTTGGCCGAACGTCAACCAAACGCACCACTGAGGATCTTTGGCTATCAGGTTTAGGATCTACAGGGTTTAGTGGGTATTGTCTCTGCTTGTAGCTTTGATCGGCCCCAAGTCTGTTGCTGTGAAATCAAAAAAAATTGACCATGCCTCCCTGACCTACTACCGCGTCCCACAGAACTGAGTGTGCCCTGGGACCTTCAGGACCATTATTGTCAGCTGCTTGTTTGTTTTTTGGGGGGGCGGGCTTAATTAGAACAAAAATGAAAAGCTATTTCAAGGACAAAACTAGCGCCAATCCTGACGCCCATCGACAACCGAGCTACACTCAATGTTTCTTTGCTAGGTGACAAACATGAGGTGTTCTCAGCGAGCAGTTTCGGGCTTATACTACTTTCTTTACCATAACAAACCCGACTTCCACCTTTATAAATCCCGACAACCTTACATTCACAGCAGTTCGCCTGCCCCAAACCCGCTCCACAAAGGGCCTGCCTGTGGCAGACAGGCTCACCTCCTTCCAGACATCCGTCGCTTCCCCTTCCTCGACACAGCATGAAGGTGCACGCTTAAAGTTTTGTGGCTTTTGGATTTGGAGCCGTTCGGTGTCGATCCAAATCTTGGTTTCCTCATCGCAACTCTGGGAAGCATGGCTGAGGTTCTAACGCGCCTCGCATTAGGTGCAAGGCTTGGGCGAAGGGCCAAGGCTCCACAGCATGTATCAGAACCCCAACGTACAGATAAGTTAACCCAAAGAACATGTATTCAGTGTCCTGCAACCTCGGTGACTGGCGCAGGATGAGGCTTCGGGGTTGATTTTCCAGGCTCCGAGTTCAGCTGAAATGCTCAACCCCTAAACCCTGAGCCCCCACCCCTGAAGCCTGCGAGTCCCTGATCTCAAACCGTCTGTTTGTAGTCCATACCCTCATCAGCGGAGACGACCAACCGACAATCAGTGCATCCTTAAATCAAAGGACAGCTTCAAGTCACCACCCTTGCTTGACATGAACAGCCCGCCTCCTGTCACATTTCTGCTTCCATTCTAAGTTGCGCGACATGTCTGCTGAACTAACACCGTGAACCCTTTATGGGTAACTCAGGGTCAGGCTGTGAGAAGGCCCACGTCCTGGGCGATCAGCGTCAGCACCCTGGAGAAGACGCGGGGCTACCTGCAACGTTCGGTTTCAGACGCTGGGATCGGGGTCTTGGGGTTTAGGGGTTTAGGGGTTTAGGTTCAGGGTTTGGGGTTGTGGGGTAGAGTTGCAGGGGCTCAGAGCACAACTCGGAAAACAAAAGCGGTTCTAGGGGTCGGTTCGTTAGGTTCGGAATACTACGGGCCCTTGAAGATCACACGCCTTGTTGGACAACTTACTCCAGGCATGACTTGAACTCATTCAGGCGCTTGAGGGGTTAGGGCTGCAGGTTTAGGATTAAGGGTTTAAGGTTTAGGGTTTAGGGTTGAGACTGTAAGGTTTAGGGTTTAGGGTGGGGGCGTTAAGGTTTAGGGTTTTAGGTTTAGGGTGCGAAGATGAACATCAGTAGGACGCCGGACTCTGTGCTAAAGGCAATCAACAAAGGGGAACCCTAATGTTTGGAAATCCACTCAAAGCCTAAACCCTAATCCAACCCCTAGAACCCAAAACCCTGGTCCCTAACATCCTCAACCCTAAGCCCTACCCTCTCTGGCTCCAAAACGTTGAATTCCTGAGCGCTTCAGCCCTTGTTGATGGGAAAAATCCTTCACGACCCTATCCAACTAAACCTCAGGAATTTCGCTTGCACTGTATGGTACAGGTTATTTGGGATCATGCAGGATTTCGTCCATTTTGTAGTTTCCATTCATGCCGGGACCCCAACATGCACACGACAACTCTGCAATCCATGCTATACGGGCCCCGCAAGTGGTACCCCTACCTTTCGAAAACCCAGATCCCTATAAAGCACTATATATAATATAATGCCAGGTTCCATTTCATTTTCCGTTTCCTCTGGCATTTGATTCTTCGCTATTGGGGTAACAGCCCCATAACCCATCTAAACCCTAAACCCTTAAACCGTATCCCTAAACCCCTAATATTGGGAAACCCTCAACTATCCCCAGGAAGCCCCTCAACCTAGAACCCTCAAGCCTGAAACCTAAACCCAAAACCCTAAACCCTAAAACCCGAAGCCCTAAACCCTCAACCCTAAAGCCTAAACCCTGTTGACCCTTGCGCCTCCTAGCAGGGCTACTTGCCGGACTCGCTGTTGGGAACACAGCAGGCTCCGTAGAGGCCTCACAAGCGAAACAAGGTCAGGGAGAGTTTAGGATTTAAGGTTTGGGGTTTGGGTCCTATGGATGATTCAGGGCTATATACGACTTAGCAATCTTACCCCAATAATGGAGAATCAAACGGAAAACTAAATCAAAACTAGGCTTAGCTGGGCGTTTATGAAACCGTATAGTCCCCCTTAAGTAGATAGAATATGGTTTTGGGTATATGATAATAAGATCCCCATGTACCCCATATTCTATCTACTTAAGGAGGATTATAACCCAGAACTGTAAATACTCATCACGACGGACAGACATTGGCCTGCAGAAGCCCCTCACGGTCAAAGACGTGCCCGAAACTCTGATGCCAGAAAGGAGGCTCTTCCCCAAACCTAGGGTTTTCGGATTCTTTTGGTTTAGAGTTTGGGCGTTCGGGATGTAGGGTGCCTAGGTGCTGGCCGCAAGCAAAAGCTATAGTTTGAGAGAGTAGGAGCCTAGACTGCTTCTCAGCCTTAAACCCGACACCCTGCATCCAAAGCCACGAAACTCTAACTCCCAACCTGAAATCCAAGTCCTCTACCCTGACATCCTGATCACTAGGTTGCAAAGGTTTACGATTAAAAGCTTCGGCGCCTCCATCTCGGTGCTTTGCAATGGATTCGGGAATCTGCTGCCATCGGAGCCTAAACCGGGTTGCTGTTAGGGGTTTAGGCTGAACTGAAACTTAGTCACTATGTGGGTCCCTTTAAGGGGTACAGAGTTGTATGGGGGTATGTGGTAGGGTTAAGCTTACCGTTGAAAGGAAACTATATGTGTAGATATATACACACATGATAATCAGGAAGATTGAGTTCCTTCGCAACCCAGTACATCAAGGGCGCAACTTGCGCTTCCGATGGAAAACAAGCACATGGCTGGTTGTCAGATTACGGTCCCTCCATCTTAAGAAAATAAGAGGCCATGACAATGGCCTCTCCAAATAGGGACCATCTTTACGTATATCTACGGATGATGCAAATACTGAGCTCTAGGACTAGGTTCCGGAGCCTAGACTCTGAGCTTTCTGGGCTTGCAGTCAGACCGTTGATACGAAAAAATCAAGCATGACCTTTGTATACTGGAATATCATAATTCCCAAGGTGTAAAGTATTTTGGGCCGTGCAAGAGTCTCCTTCTTCGTACATAGCAGAGATCAGCAGCCCTGAGCCGTAGCCCCACCCTCAAGGCCTAAAACCTACTGTGGGGTAGTAGGGAGTAAGAAAATAATGGATTTTAGAGTTTAGGGTTAGTAGGGGAGAAGGGAATATATTATGAAGGGATTATATTCCCTTATTTCCTACTACGAATCCTTGAAAGCGCGCCTTGCGTGGCAAAGGTGATGCGCGCAGAGGCCCAACCTGCTCCATGCAAGAAACATTTAAGGAGCATTTGAGCTTTCATCTAAGCTCCTAGGATCCCCCTTAATAACCCCTACAAGGCTCCCCTATATAACCCTCTTTAAGGAGTTTGGACTATGGCTCACTTGGGGCCTTGAAGGCTTAGGCTTAGGATTTAGGACATGCAGGCTTTGGGAATTAACATTGAATATAGGGGGCCAGAGAGGATATGCAATGGCCTTGGGGGATCCTATCTATTTCCCACTGAGATGACTGGGAACTTAAATTAATAAGTTACCCGAATATCGGCATATGGGGCTCTGGGTTTAAGTTACCATGATATGGTTATATGGTACAGAATAAGGTTTCTTTATTATAGTACGGTAGCTTAAGTTCCTTCACAGGAACCCAAATGAGGGCAGCCAAGAGCTTAAGGTCCAGGTCCACAGGCTCAGGATTGATTCAGGCCCTGGCTTATTGCTTGAAGGGCGTATGAGAACCCTGGGGCCGCCCAACTAACATCCGACACCCGGTTTTCCAAGCTCTGAAGACGACCCAGCAACCAAATAACAGAAGGCTCCGAGCCACAAAGCGTCTACAACACGGTCTCATATGTTTCTTAAACACGCTCGAGTGCATTTTCGCCTCATCAAAGACCCCACATATACCGTTACACTTTACTGTTGCAGCCCATACCCTGTAGAACATACATAGGGTTCTGTCATGCAAGAGTTTATTGCGTGCAGCTATTAAGGAATATGGGGCCAGGGTATAGGTGCTAAAGGCCTCCACACCCCAATTACAAAGCACAAAAACTCCGAACCCAAAATTTCTGGTCCACCCTGACGCAGCAAATTCTACAAAACTCCATACCAAATCCAGACACGCAGTCAGCCTCTGGCCACAAAACTCCTTGCACCCAAAAGCCCGTTTTACCCTCGTCCACACTCAACCTTTTTCCCGCCCCCAAGAAAACCGCCCAAAACCGGAAAAAAAACATGCGACATCCAGCTTTTGGATCTTCAACTCCTTAGAACCTTGTGATGCCCTTCCAAATAATGCTAGAATTCTGGATCCTAAGTCCAAAGCCTGAATTACTCTGAACTCTCAACTGCCTGCAGGTCAAAGGTCCAGATGACCAATGTGCTGCGCGCCGCTAGTGCCAGAAGCACGGGACCTGGGAACCCAGAGATCAAGGTTTAGTGCTGGAAGTTCAGCGTTTAGGAATGTTTAGGGTTTTACGTCAAGGTTGTTGCATTTAGAATTTCGGGCGAAGAGTGGGATGTCCAAACAGTAGAGATGCGGCTTTGGGGGGTCCATGCGTATACCCTTCGGCCGTCTCACTTTTGCAAAAGCTCATACAGAGATGACTGTTTGAAATCTGAAGCCGTAGGGGTTCAAACAAGGCTTAGTTGGGATACTTATTGCAAGCGGGAAGAGAGCTTGGTTATTAGGGCTTGTCCGGAGGGTTATAAACTCTTCCCCTAGTAGAAACTCCCCAACCTCCCAATGATACATTTTCTCCGTTATACGATGGTGCTACGTCGTGCGTCTTAGTTGTTCAGAGGGTGGGGGCTTCGATATGCAACTATCCTGTTTGCGGGATAGGCTCGTGACCCCTATAAAGCTGAAACTGTATGCATCTCTGCTACTCTGCCATGGGATTTCAATTGAAAGCGCATGAGAAGGCTGGGCCAGATACTGATATTGATGAAGCCTAGAAAGGTCTTAGGGCGGTCCATAGCGTTCTCAGAATCATCCCTTTAACAGCCCCCAAGCACCGCTAGGGAGAAAGCGAAGTATGCATTCGGCATTATCAGGTTTCATTACGTACTATCTTTCCATCTTCCTCAGTGGCAGGTTCTGAACTCGTAAGGGCTTGTTTGACCACCCATGACAACTTCTGACCACAGATCCTCCCTTGCTACGTTTCTGCATCTTCACTGTAACCTTTCTTGAGGCTAAAACCCTGTAACCCTATATGAACCTTGGACTCCTTTTGTTCACCGCGGCCGCTGCTTGTATCGCTTCTTCCTGACAGGGTCTCATGAGCTTGCGACCTGAAATCACCAAAACCTGTAATCAGGCACTGAAACCCAAAGCCTCAATCCTAAATCCTAACCTTGAACTTGCAACCTGGCCCATCAAGGCTCATTTGGGCGTTCACAGTGGGGGTTTTGGGCTGAGCTTTAGCATTTAGCACCCAGGCACAGGGCTCCAACGTTTGAAGTGTAGCAAGTCAGGCTATTTACCCAAGCCGAACACTTGCATAGAAACCCACATGGGCCTCACACGGACACTTGTCTTCACAGGGCCTTTTGTGGGCTTCCACGTTAGCCGGTGGTGTTGGGGTTCATCTGCGTGCGGGGCTCGGTGGCTTCGGGATGTAACCTGGCGGATATGATGCGATTGCGGGTCAAACCTGCTGCACTTGCTTTAACATGAACTCCTATGCCTTCCAAGAGCCTGGAATAGATGCGCAAGAACCATTCACCTCAGCAGGACGGACTAGTCAAATGCGCGAAATATGTGCCATCGCCTCATCCCATCCCGAACCCATGAGCCCCAGAAAAGACACCCCTTCTACTAATAAGATCCTTAACGGAGGGCCCCTTAAGCCCTTTAACCGGGTAATCTACAAACCTCCGCATTGGACGCCGCTTTCAGCCTAGAAGCCCTAGGAGGCCACAAATGCACTCAGGAGCTCATGAAGGATGGCACCATAAATTGCTAAGGTTTAGGTTTTAGGGGTCTAGGGATTTGGGGTTTAGGATGTAGGCTGGCGATGTAGGGTTCAGGGTTTAATCCCCACCCTCGTCATGTTAGATGTTGCCACGATGGTGTGCTGAAGTACATGGGAGCTTCCCAAAATAGGGAGACCCCAATGTAGACCCCAAAATAACATAGTCCTTCTTATAGGGACCCTCAAAAGGCAACCCTAATTTTGGGGAAAAAGCCCAGATTGGGCATTTTTTAGATTCAGGGTCGGGAGTTTTAATATGAGGGTAACGGATTCGTCACCTTCAGATACCGGTTGACGATATTCGGCTAGGATTTAGGATTTAGGGTCCTTGCAAGAACTTTTGAACAAAGCTAGAATCATTTCTTGCCCCAAACCCTAAACCCCACACCCTTAACCCTAAATCATAGCTGGCTTTCTAGGCAGTGTGAGGGTTCTTAGGGTGGACTTCGTAGTTGACTGGACGTGGCATCAGGGTTTACAGTGCAATCCCCTTCCCCGAATATTGAATCGTGGTATACTCTTTAGGGTTTAGGGTTCAGGCCATACGGGGAATGATGAATATGAGGCGGCTGGGGCTATATAGATGAGGTTCCCTGTTTGGGGTCCCTATTTCAGTCCCTTTGCAGTATTGGATTTGGGGTAACCCTAATCCCTAAGCCCCTAAACAGGAATTTAGCGTGCTGGGTTTCAGGGTTGAGGCTGTATTAAAAGGTTTCGTTTAGGGTCCTGGATTTGAGATTCAGAGCTTTGGATTTTCGAATTCAAAGTTTAGGATTTCGGGATTGCGGGTTTAGGATTTTTAGCTTGAGCTTTGGGCTTAGGGTTTAGGCTTCCAGGTCTGGGGTTTTGGGATTTAGGCTTTGAGCTCTAGGTGTTAGGCTTTAGGTCAGGGTTTGGGCACTGAGGCGTTGGGGCTCAGGGCTGGGGATTTAAGATTTGTGGTCTAAGGTTTCAGTAGGGTTTATGATTTAGGATTTAGGGTTTGGGGTTTAGGGTTTAGGGTCTAGTAGGGTTGAAGGTTTAGGCTCTGGGCATTGGTGTTGAGCCCCCAAAGCCCTCGAGGCACAGATCGTGGAGAAGCTGCTGACCCCTCTGAAGAATCCGGAGACTATTCGGGAGAGAGGCGGCGTGCGGAGAAGTGCTTCCCCCAATCCGATTTGAAGCCTTGGGAGGCGGCTTACATAGACATAGACTACTGCCTGGTAAAAAGGTACAGGACTATATCCACGTGAGCTATAGTTGTCTAAACTCCTTGAAAGGAGGTTACATGGGGGAGTATTGTAGGGGCTACTAAGAGGGACGGGAGGAGTTTAGACTATGGATCATAATATCCATGTCAGTTTCGGGGAGGGTTGTGTTTAAGATTTTATGGGTGGAGGTTTGAGGACTGCCAGGGCCTTTGACAGTTTAGGGTTTAGGGTATAGAGTTAAGGACAAAACACAACACAAATGTCACGGGGTTTATTCGAAGGCCTTGTGCTTTTGTTGTAATCTACCCTAATCCCTAAAAGCCTAAAACCCCAAGACCCTAAACCCTAAGCCCTAAAACCCTAAACCCTAGTTTGTGGTGGTTGAACGCAACATCATGCTAACATGCCTTCAAGTTCGCCTCTGCAGCTGAAAATTTTCTTGGCAAGCCACTAGAGTCGATGTAGCACTGTATCTCAGTTTCCGGAACTAATGGGTTATGTAAGGCTTGTGTTATATAGGAGTTATTCTCAGTAATATTGGGGTTATTTTGGGGTAAATATGGTGGTATATTGGCATAATGGAAAGGAAAATGGAAACTACTATTTAGGGCTAGCGATGTATCTCAGTTACTGGAACTACTTTAATAGGTTTTATAAGGGTTATAATGTATGTGGGTTATATTGTCATAGTGGTAAAGGAGATGGAATAAGGTTTAGCTTAGGTGGACCCCCCCCCCCCCCCAGTAATAGTGACTATAAGGTATAATAGGGATTATATTAGGGTCCTCTTATATTCTTATTATACCACTATTACAGGGTGGGGGTCCTCCTAAGGTTTAGCGTTTAGGACTGACTTGCCATCACACTTTTGGTGCGGAACAACGATTTTCGGGCGCCACACTGCCTGGGGGAGGGGGTGTACACACCTTGCCACTGCCCCGCCTGGATGGTCCAGAAGCTCTGGTGTAATTCCTTTGCGGTTTAGGATTTAGGGTTTAGGATTTAGGGTTTAGGATTTAAGGTTTAGGGTTTAGGGTTTAGGATTTCGGGTTTAGGATTTAGTGCTTAGGGTTTAGGATTTAAGGTTTAGGGTTTAGGGTTTAGGATTGAGAGTTTAGGGTTTAGGGTTTCGCATGTGCCGGTTTTGTCGGCCTTCGCTCTACCCATGGGGAGGGTAACGTCCTCTACCACATTTTCAGAAACTCGCAATTACCATCGGGCCTTCAGCTGCTTGGAGAGCTTCGCCTCGGCTACAAAACGTTTCCCCTCGTTCCCCAGCTTGCTGAATTGCCCAGACTTGCGCACTTATCAAGTGCGAAGTCATGGCCCAACGAATCCGCAAGCTGCCGTACGGGTGCCCGGGTATTGAAGAATGCCGGTGATGTGCTGAGGTAGAGCGGTGGCTGAACCACATCTACCCTGTTCTAGGGTGCCAGAAAGGCAACCCAAAACCGTAACATAGAACCCTCAACCCCAAGCTCCAATCCCTACCTGGGTTGAGGGGCTTAGAGGGTTTAGGGGTTTGGGGGTTTTAGCATTCAGGGGGTCTAGGGTTTCGGGGGGTTAGGGTTTAGGGTTTAGCCAAATCAAAGAAATCTTGCATCCCCTTACGTACCTCACACCCTCGAAATTAGAATATATATGAGGATTCTTAGTGGTACAAGATTTCCTCCAAACACGGAATAGCTGCATGGGACAAGGAATGGAAGGCGTTGCTCATAATGGTACCCTAAACCCTATAAACTCTAACTCCTAAAGTGCCCGAAGCCCAAAAAACGCGCACTGGGTTCAGGCCAGAGGATATTGCCTTGTAGCTTCCAAACTAGGGCCAAACACTAGGATCAAAGTACAAAGTCCAGCTATATATGATACCCTAGACGGGACCCTACTTTTGATCACACCCCCAAATTAAAGCATCCAACAGCGATCCCGCTTGCAATCCTTTCTTCCCTACTATCCACTAAACCCTAATCCCGACACCCTAATCCTCAAACTCTACTCCCTGATCCCTGATGCTGAAGCCCTAACCCTAAAACCCCAAGCCCTAGTCCCTAACTCGTAAACCTTCCTTGATCCACTGCTTCATTCTAATTCATCTAAATTCCCTAGCAACAATCCTGCTCAGATTGTTTGCTGCTTTGACTTACAAAGCCTTACCCTAAAATCCTAGACCCTAACACCTTGAACCATAAACCCCTAAACCCTAAACCCTGAACCCTAAGCCACTTGCGCCACAAGCCACCTACCAGAGTGTCAAAACAGTTTGACCTTATACGAGCCATAATCTCAGGGTTTAGGGTTTAGAGTCTAGGGTCTAGGGTTTAGGGTTATTTTGAAGACTGCTATAAGGGTTATTGAGGGGGATACTAGGAGTTGAGACCATGGCTCGTATCAGCCGGACCCTCAACACTATAAGCCCTAGAACCTGAACCTCAAACCCTAAATCCGAAACATTAAACGCTAAGCCCTCAACTCTCAACCTTGAACCTTAAATCCTCAACCCTAAACCCTAAATTCTCAACCCTAAACCCTAAATCCTAAACCCTCAACCCTAAGCCCCTAAACCCCCAAGCCAAAAACTCCTGAGCCCTGCATGCAGTTCCAATCGGTGCTTTCTGGAACGCTTCTCGCATCGTCTTGGGGTTCGAGGCCACTCCAGTAGAGTTTAGGTTTTAGGTTTCAAGGTTTAGGGTCTGAAAGGTTTAGATTTTTCGGGTTTAGGGTTTGAGGGGTTGAGGATTTTAGAGTCTTAGGATTTTAGGGTTCGAGGGTTTTAGTGGATTATCATTTCAGGGCTCAGGGTTTTAGGGTGGAGGGTGACGCTTCTCGGTTTTCTTGGGACTGACTTCGAGGTTCACGGCGTTTTTAAGCCAACTCTTCGCATATCTCTTCGCAAAATCAGGGGACCTAGGGCGGTCAAAACTAGATATCATTAGGTTATACATGCAGTTGTAATTGACATTCCCTCTAATGATAGGTCCGCCCCGTTTATTTTTAAGCTCTCCCGGGTCCATTTCTGTGAGTGTCGGGTGCGAGTGGTATTCACCAGATCAGCCCTGCGACGTGACTTTTGGCGCATGCATTACGGTACCAACTGAACTTTTGCTTACACGATGGAGACGGGTCCAACACCCCCCGGCACTTGTATGTCCTAAAAGAATTGAGCCCGGGCACATGTCGCGTGGACCCCCCATTACCCCGCCCCTCTCAGTGGTCAGGGGGAAGTCATGATTGAGTTAGATTGGCGTTAACCTAACCCCAGAAGGCCTTCCTCAAGAAGGACTGTCATCTTTCACGAGGTACTTCTGTGGTTCGATGTAAGTTTGAGGGGTTTACACGCTTTTTAGGTTTTGACTGATATTCTGCCCAGGGGTTTAGGGTTAAGGGCTTTGGGTTTTGGGTGTGCGGTGTAGGGTCTAGACTAGATTGTTTTAAAGGAAAGTTCCGCGCCATGGTGGCGAATGCTTTCCCTCAACCCTAATTAACTCCTAAGTCCAAAAGTTATTGGGAAACAAAAAATCGGTGGAGGGATCTGCTTTGAGGCTCGTGAGGCTTGCGAACCACGACTTGGGACTTGGCGAAAACTCTCACTGGGCATCCTACTTAATCCCGCCCCCCTACTATAAAACCACCCCCCCACACCCTCTAACATTTAAATGTTCCCAATATATTTTGATGTACCAGATTGGGGTGTATTCAATATTAGAGGGGGTGGGGGGTAATTTTAAGGGAAGGGATTGCAGTGCTTGTATTGCCTAGTATGCCCGCAAATTATTTCCCAATCCAAATGAAGCACGAAACACAAGATCCTAAACACTGGGTTCTACCTTCCTGCTTTCCGGCTTCTTGTGGCTGCTTGGGACAACTGGTTTTGAGCTTTCGTTGCCACTGATTTCTGAAACAGTTGCAGGAAAAGCAATGGGATGCTATCCCACCCGCCGTACATCTTACATGGGAGCCACGACAGTCCTCAGTAGTCCTTTATATGCCCTTCGGCCCGGAAGCCTAGTTTTAGGGTTTAGGATATTACATCCCCCTTGCTACCCCCTACACAAAACAAGGCAGCAATAGACGCTGACTGTGTTTTGTTTGGAGGGTGTAGAATATATCTCATCACCTAAGCCCTAGAGCCTGTAAACCCTGAATCCTATGAACCGGACTTCCCTCGAATCCTCACCTTTACGCCCTGAAACCTGCCCTATATGAACAATGCATAGATGTGAGCCATAGCCCTGAACCCTATGTGTGAGCCCAAAACACCGTAAACCCTAAACCCGAAACCATGTTTCTTGCTAGCTTAGGGATATAGAATCTCGACAGCGGGCCTGCAAGATTGATACGGGAGAAGAGGGCGCCAGAAAGTTTAAGGCTCGGAGTTTCTAGAGTTGCTCAGGGTTTGCCAAGGTCATGCTGCTTAAAAAAAATTGGAGTTTTGGAATTGCACAATTCAAGGAAAGATTTCTCGCAGTGTACAATTCCAAAACTTCAAGGTTCATATAATGTGTTCACGCATGTGATTACTCTTGCGCTTGAAATTCTGAGGTCCTTGCCTGCGTAGCATTTACCTCGAGCAATCGAAGCCTTGACAACTACTAATTACCTAAACCTCAAAAGTATGTAAAACAATGGCACTAAGCACTTTAAAAAAACGCCAACAAGGCAATAATTCTACATACTTTTGGGGTCCAGGTAATGCCCAGGACTTCCTATCTCTCTCTCAGGTTTAGGACAGAGAAGCTCCAAATCCTCCATCAGGGAGTGTTTCCCTAAACCCTCAACCCTAAACCCTAAACCCCTAAACCCTAACTGTTGACCAAACCTAAGGCCCACCCTAAACCCGGTTTAAGGTTTAGGGTTTAGGGTTTAGGGGTCTTGGGGTTAGAGTTTCAGGGTTTTAGGGTCCCTTAAAGCCCTGCAACCTCATCCCGGACCCTTAACCTTAAACCCTTGATGACAATAAGACCTTCCTGAACCCCAAAAGTATGTAGAATAATGGCCCTTTGGGCTGTTTTTAGGGGTTTGGGGCTATTCTTTTACCTACTTTTGGGGTCCAGGTTGTACACGTTCCTTGGCTGCTAAACCTTAACCTTTCAGCAGCAACTAATGCTCAAAACACCGAGGAACTCCAGAACCCGCAGCGTACTTTCCTTCTTCAAGGGGTTTGGGAGGTTCTGGGTACAGAGTACCTAGCCCCAAGCCCTACACCTTAAAGCCACAGCCTTCTGCTAGGAGATGGAGGCTTTTGAGGACCACGGGGAGTGCGCTTGGACACAATGTTTCAGGTTAAGAGTTCTGACTTTGGGGCTTAGGGATTTAGGGATTTAGGGGTTTAGGGATTTATGCAAGCAGTCTGCAGACGATCCGAGGGTTTAGGGATTTAGGGTGTAGGGGGTTTAGGGTGTAGGGGTTTAGGGGCTTGGAGGTGCAGGGCTTGTGGGTTTTTGGCATCGCAGGGTTTGGAGTCAGGGTTTGGGGCTTAGGCTTGAGAGTCTACCAGGGAGTTGTCCCCCTTAGGGTATGTTCCACCCTGAACCCAGAACCCAAAACCCTGAACCCTAAACCCTGAACCCTAAATCCTAAGGCCTCAACCCTGAACCCTAAATCCTAAGTCCTCAACCCTGAACCCTAAACCCTGGACCCTGATCCCTAAATCCTAATGCTTCAGCGCCAAATCCTAAACCCTGAATCCTAAACCCTCAATCCTGAACTCTAAATCCTAAAGCCTCAGCCCTAAATCCAGAACCCTGAACCCCGAACCCCAAATGCTAAAGCCTCAGGCCTTTGGAATATTTCACAAGAAATGCCTCCACTCGTTTTAAGAGCAGCCCGGCATCCCAAGGGTACTACATAATATTTTGACGTTGTCTATGACACTGAAAAAATCCCAAGAAAGATTTGGCAGCCCAGCAGGTACGAATCGTCTGCCATGGTTGTGGATGAGAACACAGTGATTGCCCGGCCCCGAGCGGTTTTCAAGGTTTAGATGGGCGTCGAACCGCAGCTATATGAGCCATAGGCTAAACTACTTCAGGGGGGTTGTATAAAGAAATATGTGATATACTAGGGATTATTAAGAAGGATTCTAGGCCCCTAAGGGGGACCCTATCATACCCCTATCCTCCCCACATCCTCAGGGTCCCTAGTTGGCATCCCTCGCCTGAAAAATCCAAGAACCCTAAAATACCCAACCCCTGAACCCTAAACACCACGCGGAGAAAATTCAAAAACAAAAAAAAGAGACTAGACCCTAAACCCCAAACCCCCAAGCCCAGTTGATGGACATGTCTAGTCTCGGTGCTTTTGTCCGAGGTTTTTTGTGGTTCTAAGCTTTGAAAATCTGCCCCGCTCTGTATCAGTAGGATAAAATGTATTTTGCAATCATATACAACGCTTGATGTGACCCTAGTGTAAACTGTGATAGGTTGGTGGCAGTACCATGTGACCCCTACTGTGGACTGTTACACGGTGGGGGCAGTGTGCAAGGTTTCGGATTTCGGGAACTACCCTAAACCATCAAAGCCTAAACCCTAAACCCTATTGCGAGGTATCAAGTTCAGTACCTTGCTGCATATGCGTCTTTCTCAAATTGACCCCTCCATTGCCCCGGTTGGCCGTTGAAAGGTTTAAAGCCTCTGAAGCACCACATGGCTTCAAAATTGCCTTGTTTACGGTTTAGGGTTTAGGGTTCAGGTTTTAGGGTTTAGGGTTTAGGCCGCAAGCGCAATGAACTGCCCAAACAGCCCTCCACACCGAAGCCTGCACGACCGTCGCTGGTCCGCAGGCCGACGAGCCAATTGCTGGGCAGCATAGGGTTTAGGGTCTAATTAGGGTTTAGGATTTATAGTCCCCCTTGAGTAGGTAAAATATGGCTTGGGGTATACAATAATAGGATCCCCATATACCCCATATTCTATCAAGGGGACCCCAAACCCTAGACCCTAAACCCTAAATGGTAGTTTCCATTTTCTTTTCTGTTTTCCCAATTTATTTCCATATTCTATCTCCTTAATTAAGGGGGCCTATAGAGTTTTGCTAGGCGCAGCATGCCCCAGCTAAGCTGGAAGTCCGGAGGGCCTTACAGAGACCCAGAAAGATCGCTCCCGGCAGAGCAGGTATACCAGGACCTTCCTTGTACCCTTAATTGGGGATATATGGTCCCTAATAGTAGCTACTTAGGCCCTAATAGTGGGTAGGAGGAGGGTCTAGGTATATGGAGACCGCCATTGCAGCTGGCCCGTTGAGGCAGGTTACGCCAAACAGGGTAATGGAACTCTTCCTGCTAGGGCACCCAGTGGTCCTGCCGGCAGGCGGCCTTTACACAGAGAAGATTGACCGGTAATCTCACGGAGGAGTTCTAAACTCCTAGACCTTGAATCCTAGGCCCTAAACCTTAAATGTTCAACTCTAAGTCCACGTAAGCAATTATGAAGACCTATAACCCAAAAGAGGGACACATTGTTTTTGTAACCCCATATTGGGCCCAATGTGGAGTTTCTCAAAGTGCGCCCTCACCTCGCGATACATGGGGGGTTTAGGGTTTGGGTTTAGCGTTGAGGGGGATTAGAAGTGGACTATGGAATTTTTAGTAGGAATTACACAGGAATCAGGTGTTTCCAGCGGCCCCTTGACTTTCAAGAAGGCCCCAATTTGCTTCGCGATTCCGACGTTGCCTCCAAGCTTCGAAAGACCCATCTGATACTTTCGGTCCTGGTCTACTGGGCTGCTGTTAAAGAGCTTAATTTAAGTACTATATTGGGGAAGCCTTATTTACTACATATACCCATTACGGTAACTTAATTTAATATATCGGGGAAGCCCTATTATTTTACTACATATACCCATTATGGTAACTTAATTTAAGTTCCTGAACAGGATCTCCGCTTAGGATTTAGGGGAGCTTCATCCAAAACAAGGTCACCAGCCCGGTGTCGTTCAAGTCCTTCTACGGCAAGGCACGCGGTTTTGGCTTTCAGGGTTTAGGGCTTAGGGTTCTTTCTTCAAGATGGTGAATCGCAGGTTGGATGCGCTCAAACATAGACTTAATGTCTAGTCTTTGGGTGGCGAAGATGACTTTGCGGGGCTTGATAGTTATTTGGCATTTTGGTCTTTCAAGTTCACTTATAGAAAGATCCTTTCTGCGCAATAGCCTAGAACCTTTGAGAAATGCGCCAATAGTGTGTCCGCAAGCAGTTGCACGAATCTCGAAGTCTTGGTTCGAAACCCAAAGTAGTGTTCGCAGCCCTGAATTAGCCTCGGACACCTAGAACTGCCTTAAAGTCCATTCGAATTATTCGAGCCCCAACCTTTTCAATCCCAAAACCTATAGACCACTTTCAGCGTATGTCGCTCGCTAAGACCTAAATCCGGAACCCTGAGACCTAAACCTTATTCGCACTATCCGGGACCACCACCCAGAGGGCCCAAGTACCCAAACACGCAGAGCCGCGGACCTGAATTGCCAGGGTTCAAGGTTTACTGTCATAGGATCCCAAACGAGTCCCCAAAATGAGCTTTAAATGAGCCTTCATAACTTCTAATTTGGCCTTATTCGTCCCTATAGTCCCTGATTCTGGAGTTTGCTATGTGGGGGGCCCTTTCGGGGACCTTATGCAACTGTCAGGGCAAGAGGTCTTTGGGCCCTATGAGCGGCAAACCCTGAGCCACAAGCCCGAAATTCCCAACCTCCTATCCACTAGCCCCAAGCCCGCAACATTAGTTTCCATATGCTTTCTGTTGTTACTTTACGAGCTATAGTCTACACTTCTTAAAGGGGGTTACATAGGGGCGTACAGAGGGGGGTAATATGGGAGTTGTTTAAGGGGATACTTGGAGTTTAGTAGATTGTAGCTCATATGACCATCCTAACCCTATACCCTAAATTCTAAATCATATAGGGGCTTAATTAATTACCAATATTATGGTTCCCTACTCCTTGTATAATTATAGTATATGGTACCTCAAATGGACCTCAAGATGATCTTGGCAATCATTCAGGTCCCTGTAGTCCCTAAACCCCTAACCCTAAACCCAAAAACTTTAAGCTCTGAACCCTAAACCCTAAACCCCAAAACTTAGAGGTCTGAACCCGAAACCCAACAACTTTAAGGTCTGAACCCTAAACCCTAAACCCTAAATCCAAAAACTTTAAGGCCTGAACCCTAAACCCTAAACCCTAAATCCTAAACCCTAAACCCCAAACCCTAAATCCTAAACCTCTCTATTCATATAATAATTTAAACCCTAATGGCCCAAACTTGACCAGCCCTGTTGGGCACTCAAAGGCCTGGGCTTGTTCTGGCCCGCGCGCGCAAGGCCCTGGCCCTGGCCCCTCCCTAATGGCCCAGAATTGACCAGCCCTGTTGGGCACTCAGCCCTGGCCTTCCTAATCCAAAATTGACCAGCCCTGTTTGGGCACTCAGCCCTGGCCTTCCTAATCCAAAATGGACCAGCCCTGTTTGGGCACTCAAACGTCTGGGCTTGTCCTGGCCTGCGCGCGCGGCCGCCCTGGCCCTCCCATGTTTAATGGCCCAAAGTTGACCAGCCCTGTTGGGCACTCCAGGGTCTAGGTCCTGGCGCGTGCGCGTGGCCGCCCTGGTGGGCCTCAAAGGTCTGGGCTTGTCCTGCGCGCTGAACAGTTGACCAGCCCTTGATGGCCCAAAGTCAACCTGCGCTCTAATGGCCCCCCAAACCCAACCAGCCCTGTTGGGCACTCGCCCTGTTCAGGGCACTCCAGGCCTGGCTTGCCAGCCGTGATTGCTTCAGGGGCGTAGGTTGGGAACATTGCGGGGATCGGCTGGCCCTGACCCTGGAATCGAGCAGCCCTGTTGACGGTCTCGCAGACGATGGTCGGCACCTGGCTTCCCCGGTCGAGGCCGGGTACTAAGCCCTCTCGCCACGACAAGGCGGCCGACCGTTGGGAGGGAAAAAATGCGGATATATGGCGTCGCACCCCGCCACTCTGGAGCAATGCGTGCACATGTCAGCACATGTCAGGGCTTTACGGCATGAAAGACATAGTAGCTTGAACATGTCTTTGCGACGGAAAATGGCTGCGGAATGGTCATAATAGTTCAAGTTCAAGTCGAATACGAACGCAGACGCTGAGTCGCTTCGTAGCTGCAAGTAAGGGTTGCTTCGAGTCCTTTTATTGGTGGCTGGTCGAGCTGTGCAAATCTCAAACTTCGGCCATCAACACATTGGAGGGCTGTACAGGTGATACTGGGCAATCACTCCAGCCGGGGGGTGCTCTCTTCATGCGATGCTTTGGCTGTTGGGCCCGTGGTGACGCGGAACCGGCGCCTGCGGAGGCCAGCTCCTCTGGAGGAAAAAGCCCGGCAGTGTCCGTTGCATTCGTGGCGGGGCTACTTGCTTTCATCACTGCAAACCAACGCAGAGTGCCTGGCTCGACCGGTTCCACCACATGGCGGGCCTGCATCTCTTCCCAGAGGTACATGTCTCTGTCGTGCCTGCGTTGCGCTTCTGCTTCTTGG
>CAJNIZ010013847.1:83723-98268 GCA_905231905.1 Symbiodinium pilosum
AAGAAGAGACCTGCGCGAATTGTTCGCAAAGTTCACCTCAAGAAGAAGTAGACGGGCATGATCAATCATCGCGTGTGCCACTCGTGACAGGTAGTCGAAACTCGACAGTAAACGCGCCATCCAGTTTTGATCTTGCGGGCACACGTCCCGACGTCTACTTGAATGAGTGTTCCAACTACGGGATCTAGAGCAAGAGATCTTCAGAAAACAGATCCGTCTCATGTCATAAGAAAGATACCAGGAATGCCAGCGAGTACATCAAGTGTGTGCTCGCAGAGGATAATCATTCAGCATGCTCGCGGCACCAGTTTTGATCAGACAAGCTATGTGAAAATGATTGAAGGGTGCTGTATTCCACCTACACACTGAAATGCAGAGTCACATGTGTGCTCGCTTAGGTCACGAGCTCAGATTTCCGCGCGTGCGGACGTCAGCTTCTAGCATAGCGTCGGAAATCAGGTCTGTATGTGTTATCTTATACTTTCGTACGTAAAAACCACTAAAAAAACGCTTATTTTCATCGAAAAACACAGGCCTGCATTCCGACGCACTCTCTTTCTTTAATTGGTTTTCTCAGGACCCGGTATACTAACATTTTTCAAGGTGTTGCAAAGGCCAACTAAGTTTAGGGGCTACGATTTAGGGTTTAGGGTTCAGTTCAGGCTTCAGCGTTTAGGGATTTAGGGTTTAAGGTATATCATGGGCGTTGTATCATGAAAGAACCCGAAGCCCTAAGGTTTTCTCTAGCTCGGCCTGTGCAACAATTACATCAAGAGCCCCTTTAGGAATCCAATACCATCCCCATAGGGCTTTGGGGTTTAGGAGTTAATGTGTAGGATTTCGGATTTAGGATTTTAAGGATTTAGGGTTCAGGATTTAGGGATTAGGGTTTAGGAGCACACCCCTATAATTAAATATACCCAATATCACATGACACCACAGAGGGAACGTAGGGGCGGCGGGCTGAAGAATGACGCTGAACCTGAAACCGTGAATAGCAGGGTAGCTTCGGGTTTTTCCACCCCACTATATATAGTCCCCTTTAAGTAGATAGAATATTGGGTATATGGGGATCTTATTACACCCAAAGCCATATTCTATCTACTGACGGGAGACTATACCCCTTAAATGATCCTAAGCCCCGAGCGCTGATTCCCTTCTTTTGCGTGGTTTTAATATTTGGGGGGGTAAACCCTTTACCCTACGTCCTCAACCCGAAGCCCTCCACCCAAAACCCCAAACCCTGAAGGGAATCAGAAGGGTTCTGGTCAGGCCATACGACCTTTTTGGCTGGACTTGGGGCCGGGAGCCTAAGTTCCGAAAACGAGGGCTTGGAGTCTATTAGGGCCTTAGGGATCCCAAATCGTGGGCTTAGGTTTTGGGATGCCTTAGTCTCGGCTTTGGGGTGTGGTTGTCAAAAGCTAAAAAGCTTGTGCATGAAAAAGCGGAATTTGCTGGACCAAGAGGCTTCCGCGCAGAACGCCAATTTGTACAACAATGAAACACGGACCTGCTTGTCTGCCGCGAGCAGTTATTTATTGTGGTTCAGTGTAGGGGTTCAGCATTACAGAGTCCCTAGACCCTAAACCCCTAGCCCTAAACCCTGAAGCGGACCTGGGAGTTATTAAGGATCAAAACCACACGGCTTCAGACCCTCAACCGCCGTAAGTCCTTTTCTCATAAGACAGCCCACCCCCCACTCCCCCGCCCCCCTTCCCCGCGGTCCCCTTACTTAAGAAACAATGCCGAGTCAGTTAGGACATACCCTTTGAGAACGTCAGCAAAAGCTGTGGAAATTTGTTGTTTTAGTACGAAATTAATGGACTTATTTGGTACGCCACATAATCAGGAATATACTACGACAGGAAGCCCT
This sequence comes from Symbiodinium pilosum, assembly GCA_905231905.1. NCBI lineage: Eukaryota > Dinophyceae > Suessiales > Symbiodiniaceae > Symbiodinium > Symbiodinium pilosum. The sequence continues at coordinate 85,597 of CAJNIZ010013847.1, forward strand.
AAATGTACCAAGCGTACGCCCCATTCCCAAAACACATGCGCAGCGATCTTGAGGGGTACTTTAAAATTACTACCTGAAACGCTATCCCCTAAACTGTGATCAACTGGGCGACACACGCTGCAGACCTTTAGCCGTAGCCGGTCTAAACTTTAAAGCCGGGTGCCCTCAGCCGTGTACCTTTACCTTTAGGGTTTGAGGTTTAGGGTTATGTGCTCGGAGCTCTTAACCGTAGGCCCTAAATCCCTAAACTTTAATCGCCTTACCAGGGTGAAGCCGGGTCATTGTTGAACACCCAGCCTATCTTTGCACTAACTGACCAAACGCATGAGTAATGCGATGTTGTAAGTTGCAAGTAAAATCTCAAGTGGGACCACCAGAGACCCTAAACCCTCCTCCCTAAATCCTAAACCTTACATGAGCCATAGTCTAAACTCCTTGAAGGGGGTTTATATAGGGGATTATATAAGGGACTACTATAGAGGTTATTAAGGGGGATACCAGGAGTTTAGACAGTAGCTCACATGGAGAATGGTTCATTTGTTCACGACCTCGCCCGGCCTCAGCTTAAACGGTGGCCTACATGGGAAGCCATCCCAAACCCTAAGGCTCACAACGGTTGAATGTACGTACTATTTATAGGTTTTTGAGTCCTCACGTAGGTATTTGGTATAGACGTAGGTGTCTTGGGACAATGGCGTACTTTCAGGGACTCCGAACTGATCTACAACTTCTTCAACCCTAAACCCTGAGCCCTGCACCCTAACATTGTTAACCCCAAGCCCTAAAGCAACGAGCCCTAACGCCTTGACCTTCAGATCTTTCACCCTAAACCTTTGATATCCTGAACTCTGAACCGTTATAGCTGTACTCCCTAAACCCATCATCTTAAGAAACCCTAAGCCCTAAACCCCGAAGAGCTGAGATTCTCGTGGCCTTGTCTATCGGAGCCCCAGACTCAGAAAGCCAACGCTCATTTGGATGCGTTTTTCAGAGTTGAGGGTTGGGGTTTAGGGTTTACGGTTTTGGGGTTTGAGCCTTGGGCTTTAGGGTTTAGGGTAAGGGATGTGGGAGATTTCATAGTCAGGTGGACCCTAGAATAGACCCAAAACAACTTACTGCATAAGATCCTTATTCCGGGGACCGGGGACCCCCCAAAAAGAGCCCCTAAGTTTTGGGGACCCCTAAACCCTAAACCCTAAACCCTAAACATGTTGACTTTAGGGTTTGAAGCCTAGGATTCGGGGGGAGGGGGGGGGGATATAGCTCCTGGAGGGATCCATGGTGACTTTAGGGTTTGAGAGAAGAAGCCCTGGCAGCAGGGGGAAGCCCTAAATCTATAGACCCCTTACCTCAGCCCTAAATCCAAAGCCTTGCAAACCCACCCTAAACTCTAAACCCTAAACCCCTGACCTCAGTCTTAGACCTTAAACCCCTTCCCCTTAATAGGGATGATAATAGGGACCCTAACATGAAGCCCCTTAAAAGGAGGGGGGCTTATCAATCATGGGTCTACATCCAACCCAAAGCCCTGGCAAACCCAACACCCTAAACCCTAAACCCTAAATAAACCCCAACCTCCCAAACCCCAACCTCCCTTAAGATCCCAAAACCCTAGACCATTTGAAGATCGCTCCCCAAGAGCCGCAGGCAAAAAGCTTCCAAACCCTGCTAATTAAAGACCTGAACCTCAAGGATTATAGGGTTTACAAGGATTATAGGGTTGAGGGTTTAGGGATTAGGGTTTAGGGATTAGGGTTGAGGGCTTGGGGTTATCGGTTTTTTGCACCTGGGGGTTGGGGTTTAGGGTTTAGAGGTTAGGGCTTTCTGGTTCAGGGATGTAGGGCTTATCCGAACCCAGCCTTTCGCGCTGGGTTTTGGTCCATGTTTTCTTAGGCATATCTTCGATGATGAAGCAATACGGGATATCTACACTTTCAAATGATGAGTACCGGGACCCCAAAAATAGGCAAAATAATAGCCCCAAAACCCCAAAACTAGCCCAGAAGGCCAATAATTTTACATACTTCTGGGGTTCAGACCCTAAACCCTAAGCCCTAAACCTTAAACCCTAAACCCTAAACCCTAAGCCCTAAACCCTAAGCCCGGTAGAAACCTTAGCAGAACTCAGGGTATGTTGCTTCGCTGCCGGCTTATGCCAGGCCTGGCATGGCCGAAAGCTTGGAGAGGTCGGTGCTAAAAAATCTGCGGTTAAGGGTTTAGGGTTCAGGGTTTAAGGTTTAAGGTTTAGGGTTAAGGGTTTAGGGTTTAGGGTTTAAGGTTTAAAGCTTTAGGATTTAGGGTTTAGGGTTTAGGATTTAGGGTTTGGGGTTTAGGGTTTAGGGCTAAAAACCTGCGGGGGGCTGAGCTTCACAGAGCCTCTGACGCCTGCAGCTGCATAGCCTTCTTTGATGCTGTCTTGTGTGTGGAATGCCCCCAAATCCTAAACCCTAAACCCCAAACTCAATAAACCCTAAGTCCTAAACCCTAAATCCTAAACCCAATACACCCTAAATCCTAAACCCTAAACCCAATAAACCCTAAACCCAATACCCAATAAACCCTAAACCCAATAAACCCTAAACCCTAAACCCTAAATCCAATAAACCCTAAACCCAACTTAAAAAAGCCGGACCTCGAGCTCCGAACGGACTTCCTTGGGTTCCAGGCGACACCGACAAAAAACGTCGGGCTCGGCCCCGGCGGTGCATATTATTGCCCTAAGGGTTCAAGGACCCAAATAACAGAGTCCCTTTAAGGGGGTTTTAGGGAGATATACAGGGATATATGGGGACTTTTATAAGGGTCCAAGGACCCAAATAATGGAGTTTTTAGGGCCCAAGTACCATAATATTCATGATATTAGGGCCCTAAAAGCTCATTATTTGGGTCCTTGGACCCTTAGGGTTTGGCTTTGCGGAATACGCTTGAGCAGCAGTGTACGGGCCCAAAAGGTTCCACCTTAGGATGTACGCCAGGAGTTCGTGGCCCTCATTCAAATATTGCGCAATCCAACTGCTAACCTCGAAGCTTCATCCCTAGTAGCAAGCCATATGGTCTAAGTCTATGACATTTCTGTTATGACCCGTCCCATATGAAGCCTATAAGCCCCAAACTGTACAAACACCACACCCTTATATTCCCCCTTAAGTAGATAGAATATGGAAATGGCCAATATTGCAATAAGATCCCCATATATCCCATATTCTATCTACTTAAGGGGGACCATAACCATACGTCCTCCTACATAAGTCTTGCAGCCTCAGCCTCCGACACTTTTGTGGTCAAGCCTGTATAATTGTCGACATCATTCCCGTATGAACCCGACAGGTAAGTATAGTATGACAGCATGACCCCGAACCACATTCTAGTTGCTTAGGCTCCGCATGACAAACCGAAAAACCTGAAACCCTAAACCCTGAGCCCCAACCCCCAAATCCTAAAACATTAACCCCCCAAAAAACCCTAAATCCCCAAGCCCTAAAGCCTAATCTTCTCCAAGTTCTTAGGCGGTGATGGTGCGACGGGCGCAGAATCGTAGGGCTGCGGCCATCAGCGGATTCGAGGCCGCTGTAGCTGGGGTAGGCTTTAGGGTTCTAGGGTTTAGGGTTTTAGGGTTTAGGGTTTTAGGGCTTTAGGGTTTAAAGTTTAGGGTTAGGGGTTTAGGTTGAGGGCTTAGGGTTAAGGTTTTAGGATTTAGTATGTAGGCGTTTGCCGTTTGCGGAAGATGCGGGAGTTCCTCGCCCTACCCCCTGAACCGTAAAGTCCAGATCCTACATAATCCTATCCAATCTGAGGGCCCTCATTTACTCCTAGGCTGCCCATTCACACCTTATCCCTGGCTCCCCATTTGCAGCTTGTGTAAGCCTTTAGGGTTTTCCACCTGGTAGCTCCCCAACTGAAATTTCCTTAAGCCCCAAAATCCATTAGGAGTGGTACAGAGGTTCTAAGTACTATGCGAGACGCCCCAAAAGCCGGTACTTAAGAAACACCCCGCATGATGCTTAGGAACAGGAACCTTTACACTTTTTTTGGGGAGCTTAGGGTTCAGGATAATCGGATATGTTTGTTAACTCAGGGGTCTAGGAAGTCCGGGTAAACCCTACGTCAGACCACGCTGCTCGAACAGCTCGCGAGATCCCAAAGTATGTGGTGACGTTTTGCTTAAGCCTTTTTGCCTGTGCAGTTATACAGGTGATACAGGTGGACCTAATAATCTATTTCCCAACCTCCGAAGGGAAGGAATCTTGAGAAACCACGACATGGATCCTGAAAATGTAAAGCAGGTGTCGTGCCCCAGCAAAACATGGCGCTTCAGCAAGTTACCTGATAATCAACCCTGAAACCCAAGTCCCAAGCCCTAAGAGGACACATAGAGATGTTCATGCCTTCTCCGTTAATGCGTGGAGGTATTGCTTTTGTGTCTACACCCGGAAATTCGAATCCGAAAAAACGGAAGCTTTTGGGTACTTAAAGCAGCATACTGTCACGCGCGGTTTAGGGTTGAGGGTTTTTTGAGGTAGGAGGCCTTCATTGGGGCAGGCTTCAGAGCTCATTCTGAGTGGATTTGCAAACTGCGACAGGCGCTCGCAGATGCCATTTATTTGGGTCCCAAGGGGTCCGTGGTATAAACTTAAGGCCCAAACGAGTTCCCGTATACTGTACCTAGTTTGGGGCCCAGGTATTTGTTATATGGCAACGTCGACTTTTTAGGGTTTGCAAGGGATGGACATCCCCTAAAGCCCCCAAAGCTAACATGGACGCCCCATATGGCACGACAACAGTCTGACTGGGGCCTTTTGGGGGTTCCTTGCCAGGTGTAGGATTAGTGTTTGGGGATTAGGGTTTCGGGATGGTGGAGGGCATCAGGATAATTGTACAGGTAACGTTGAGAACGTCCCACACAGCCTAATATCACTAACCCCGATACTCAAAATCGTCCCCCAAGCCCCCAAAGCCTAGACCCCTCTTTGAACTATGCAGTCGATGTTGGGGTGATCCCAGCGTGAGACGCCAGTGACACAGAGAAGCGTTGGAGTCAGGCTTTGGGTGGCGCGGTTAAGGTTTAGGGTTTAGGGTTTAGGGGCTTTCGGCTTTGACTTTGGGGTCTGGGAACCAGGTTTCAGGGCTCAGGATTTGGTTAGGACTTTAGATCTTCAAGGGGTTTAGCAGGCAGTTTAGGGTTCAAAGTCGAACTCTCTAAGCCCCGACTGATGGTTCACAGTGTTGGGAGTTGGTAGTTTCCAGAAGGAGGGGACTCCAACATAGACTCCAAAATAGTATGATTTTGATAGGATCCCCTAGAAGGTACCCGTAATTTCGGGAAACCCCTAATCCCGATGAATCCCTATATGTCCTTACATGAGCCCTATACACCCCTTTGAAAATTTCCCTGTTGTTACAACTCCGCCCCCATTTCGAGCTAATTCCTTTTTCAGTGTTCGAGATGAGATTGCCTCGCAGAAGGCCAGTAGGCCATCTGGCTTTAGGGTTCAGGGCTTAGGGGTTAGGGTTTAGGGCTTAGGTTTTAGGGTTTAGGGCTTAGGGTAGAAGAGCTTGGGGTTTAGGGTCTAGGTTTTAGGGTTTAGGGCCTTGGCAACCGGACTGAACCTAAAAGCCTTAACCCTAGACCGCATGTCAGCAGCCACTTCTCGAAGATTTTCTTGCGGCCTGAAACCTTAAACCCTATCACCCCTAAACCCCAAACCCCTGAAGCCTGAGCCCTAACCCCCAAACACTAAACCCTGACCCCTAAACCCCTAAACGCTAGACCTTAGACCCTCAACAAGCTTAGGGGCACCACCCCGTAGATGACAACTCTGAAGCTCTTGACAAACCCTGAACACTTCCGAAAGCCCAAGCTCCCGATGTCCTAAGGGTTTAGGGTTTAGGGCTTAGGGTTTAGGGTTTGGGATTTAGGCTTTGGGGTTTAGGGTTCTTGGACCCCTGAGCTGGGGTGTTTAGGGTTTAGGGTTGGGTTTGGAGCTTGGGGTTTAGAGTTTTGGGTCTAGCGCTCAGGATCTAGGGTTTGGGCTCTAAACTGCGTGTAGTAGAACCAACTTGGAACCCTAGACCCTACAGGGTTTCGGATTTAGAGTTTGCCCTACACCCCAAAGCCCCAAAGCCTGAACTTTGGTTGAAGTTCCTGTGGTACAGACAGGGGCATCTGCCACACCCATTTGGACCGGAGCCACATACTCCAGGGTTTAGGATGTATAGGGTAAGTTGAGGGGTTGTTCTAAGGGCCTTTGTAAAGGCCTGGGGTGTTGAGCAAGCCCTTTTCCCCTTTTGGGGGGTCAGAAATTATTCTATTTCAAGATAATCTGCATTCAAAACATGGGGACCATTTTCATCCTAGGTTTCTGGAGATGCTAGAGGCGGGACCATCAAGTAAATGGGCACCCAAACCCTAAACCTTGGGTACTGCCCCCACCCAGGTCCTATTAAGGGCTATATATAACCATACAATATTTATTATCCAACTGTTACTGAGTGGAGGCAGTATCCAACCTAAACCCTGTTTAGTCCTTTGCGTAGAATGTAAGATCTCATACCCTAAACCCTAAACCCTGAACCCTAAACACAAACCCTAAACCCTCAACCCTAAACCCTATAGTGCTTAGCAGTCCGTCAACGCTCCTGGCTGGTGCCACGTTGGCGGCTTTGGGCTTCTAGGGTTAAGGGTTTGTGTTTAGGGTTTAGGCCAGGGTTTAGGGTGGATTGGCTTTTGCAGAGGGAAATGATACTTTCCTGAAATAGGGGGACCCCAATGTAGACCCTAAAATACTATAATCCTTTTTTTATGGAGACCCCGCCCCAAAAGCTTCCCCTAGTATTGGGCAACCCCCAACTCTACATGTAACATAATTGAAATGCCAGCCTCCTAGCCTGACATAGACAGTTGAGTAGAATTTATTCGGGGATACTATGATACCCAATATGGAGTAAGATTATATCCAACTTTTGTGTATAGTATTTTATGTAAGGAGTATTATCTTACTGGGTCCAACCACCAAAAAACACTACTCAATTGTTCTGTTGAAAGGGGCCTATTGCGATTTCCATGAAAGCTACTCCAGAATGAAGAAAATCACGAAGCATTGCGCTGTCCTGACTTGGGCTCTAAGAAGCTGTGTTGTCAACACTTATCTCAAGAACAGGCAAATTCATCTTTCAGACTAATATACGGCCTGTGCTTTCAGCCGGCTGCATGCTCAGACCTGCCTTCAACAGCGCAAACTGGTAGGATTAAAGTTTAGCCAGCATTTCATAAATATTAGAATCCTCTAAGGGGTATGTATTTAGATAGATTGGGATTGAACCCGATATTAACAAACTGGGGCGGATGAAGTTGTGGCTGAGTTTCACTCAGATTTTCCACTTCAGCGGCGTTAGCAATCTCGAGCATCGAGTTCACGACCATGACTTACCCTAGAACCCTAAACCCCAAACCCTATATAGACCCTCCAGGGTTCAAGGAATTCGAGATGATCCATCAGGCTTTAGCTATACAGGGTTTACCTGCACTTCAAAAGTAGGTAAACATAATCGTCCAGAACCCCTAAAAACAGCCCAGAACGGGGTTTAGGGCTTAGGTCTAGGGGTTTAAGGTCCCTGGTTCAGGCTTGATAGGGCTTAGCAGAAAGGAAGATGGCATCCCTTCCCGTGGTTTCTAAGGCTCAAGACAGTCCAAAATCCTTTTGTAGTGTGGTCTTTGGGCCCAAAAGCCTTGTATTATGAGTCTTTAGAGCCTTAGGGTTATGACTTGGAGTGTAGGGTTGAGGATTTAGGTTGAGAGTTCAGGGTTTAGTAAAGGTCAGGAATTTAGTACATACTATGTAGCTACGTGGACCCAGTGGGTATGGGGGAGGACCTAGGGTGCTGGGGGCCTACTTACCCTAAACCCTAAACCATAAAGAACGGTTTCATCCAGGATTGATTCTTATTTTGTGCACTCTCAGCCCCACATCTCCTGAAGTCATGAGGCCTACCTGAACACCAAAAGTATGTGAAATGGTAGCCCTAAGCCCCTAAAAACAGCCCAAAAGGCTATAATTCTACATATTGTAGGCCTAAGCCTCAACCCTTAACCCTAAACCCACAAAAATATTCTTAAAACCCCAACCCCGAAGCTCTTGGATCCTAAGCCCCGAATCTCCGAACTCCCACGCCCAAAGCCCTACCCTCTGGACCCCTAGCACCCTAGCAGCCCGTTTAGGGTGTAGGGTTTAAGGTTTAGGGTTTAGGGTTTAGGGTCAGGGGGACGTAGTGAGGCTAATGATATAGATCCGTGGCGTTAGTTAGTATATGGGCTGTAGGAGTCATAAGTATACTTACGAAGTCAACCTGACCCTCCAGGAAAGCTCTCAAACCCCAAAACCCTAAACCCTAGACCGAGATTGCGAGCTGACTGCTCGAGGGAGGACATTCGCAATAAACCGCTTGTGCAGCCTTACGAAAAAGACGGTGTGGGGTTACCGCCATGATGCAGGTTTCAGGACTTAGGGAGGCTTTACCCTCCCCAAAACTAACCTGGAAACGGAAACAGGGGCAATATAAGAAAAAATCTCCCTGTAACAGGAGGCTATAAGGGGTTCTATATTCGTTTCGGAAAGGGTAGTGTTTTTGGGGTTATGGGGTTTAAGGATTTTTGGGGTTGAGAGTTTTGGGGCTTGAGGTTTGGGAGTTTGGGCTATTTGGTTAGGATTCTGGTTAGGGCTAGATACGGGGGGACCTACGTGCGATTCAGAATTTAGAAGTTGCTTCGGCATAGCGATTATAAGGTTTGCTACAGTCGCGGCTTTTTTTTGTTTATACCTTGGTTCCTGTGTGATGAGTCGGTTGACTGAAGCAGCATGTTTTGCTTCGTGAGTCGACCCTCCCCAAACAAGCATGGAAGCTGATATGGTTCTCTTTTTAGGAGACAATCGTCTTTGAGTTAGGGACCCCCTTGCCTATTTAGGCTATCGGCACCACCCACCCCCAAAGTCAGATTACAATCTTAGGAACAGAAATTATTCTCAACACTCGTATCTACCTAGGTGCCATAGCTCAAAAACGGGAATGGGGGTCTTGTAGAATTTGGTTCAGGGTTTGACCCCGAGGTATTTGGGAGCTACCTCGAGGCATTTCCGACCTTCTTCACCAGCCCCTTAAGACCCACACCCCAGAAACATTGTTCCAACACATTTTCCATCAGAGCCTACTTGGCCTACTTGCCCCGCAGCAGCAACCATGGATCCACAGCCTGATCTACCGCCTGAAACTAAGCAAAACCCGCCTCATAGAAGCTGCAATACTCCACCCTAGGACTTTATCCCTAAGATCTGAACCCCAACGCTGCACCCAAGATCTCAAGCCCGAGATCACGTCTTGGGAGACCTTATCCCAATACCCCTACACTACCTATAGGTGCCATACACTCCATACACCTAAATAGGCAAGGCCCCCGTGACACTTTTTGGTCTTAGGTTTGGGGTTTCGGGTGTTGGGTTGCCATGCCCGGCTGGGGCACCACCAAGTGTCCCAGCAACCAACAGTAGTTCCGCACAGTCCATGACCATTGAAGTGATGCCGCAGCGCGAAGGTCCAGAAAGCCAGCGTCGACCACAGGCGTTTATTCCAAGCCTGCCCACGGTACTGTCCAATGTCGCGCATGGAAATTCTAAAAAATTTCCTTGACGTCTGTCCACTTCCGCAAATCCAGCTCATTGACAACAACGACCCGAGATATGCCAGGTACGCTGAGTTTTGCGGCTCAAAAGACCCGTGTCATCTTTATGGTTGCGTTGTCCTCACAACAGATTTGGACTTGGACCCTTGGAAGCAAATCAGGATGGGCATTGATGTGTTCCATGCGCACCTTGCGCTAACTTTGGTGTTGAGTGGCATCTTCTTGCTCTTCGAGTTGCGTGTCATTCCCTTCCAGTTGATGCTTGATCTCGGCTTCACGCGGCACTTCTACATCAAGCTGGTCTTCTTGCAGGGCACAGCTTTTTCTGTAGTTATGTCCCTCGACATCCATCAAGCATTCTTGATTCGTCACCATCTGGTCGGAGTGGTGCTGTGGGCTTGGCTGTTTCCTCTGTGGTACTGTTTCCGGAACACAGATGCGCAGAGGAATGCGCGATTCGTGGTGGGGAGGGCAGTTTATCGGGTGCTCTCCACGCAATCGCCACGCCAGACAAGTGAATCCGAAGATGCTGCTGACAACATGCTGGAGTTGGGAGGTTATGAGGCTGTCGCCACGCATTCGTCAAGCCAGACTAGTGAAAGCGAATATGCTGTCGACAACCTGGAGAGAGCAGAGGCTATTCCCACACAGTCATCAAGCCAGACAAGTGAATCCGAAGATGTTTCCGATGGTGCCATGACAATCGGCAGCCCAGGTGGCGGCGTCACGACTCACATATCCATAGAGAATGCTGCAGTGAGGTCCGTGAACGCAGTTTCAGACCTTCGCGTTGGTGCATAGATTCCTCGTTCTTGCTGCTGCTACAGTGCAGAGAAGCAGCGGAGAAACCAAGTCTCACATCGGCGAGATCGCCTGAAGTCCCAAGCACACAGAGCGTTGGTGTTTACCTCTTCGGGTATATCAAGTATGCAAAGCTTAAGGTTTTAAACAACTTGTTAAGACCAAAGAGGGGTTTTCCCCTCGCTCTCAAAATACTCGGCAAGAGCACCGAATGAGATGCCAAAACATTGCTTTTGCAGAGCGATCGGCAATGTGGCGCAATACACCTCAATTGGACGCATCTAATTGACCACTGTCTGCGAAGGACTCCAACAACGAACTTACGCAAATCCTCGAGCGCTACCACGCCACCGAGAAGACGCTGACCGACATCTACCTCTGCTAGTGCCTTGGTTATTTTATAGAAGACAGTTTTCAAAATAGAAGCAATAACAACAAATACAACAAAAAGTAAGTTCATATTTTTGAAACATAACGGGCTTCAAAACGATAAAAACGCCAAACATAGCAACAAAACATTGGAAAACGCTATACACAAACAAACGAAAAACAAAAAAACATCAATATCAACATCATCAAAAACCCAAGTCACAAAATGATTGGGGTTTCGGGTGACCACCAACCATAACATTATAACATTTTAACATAATTTTATGTTTGTTTAATCCATTAAGTCAAACCTAGGTTTATTCAATAGCGCCCTAGCGATTTTGTTAAAATCATACGTTGTAGCATTAACATAATATTTTAGTGCTTATTGTATCCAAGTTTTTAATTCTTCTTTGTCTCTACAATACATCATTTCATTAAATACTTTCTTAAACATATTGTATCTCTTCATAGTTATGTTTGTGATCACATTTTTAACTGAATCATATAACGGGAATATGCGATCCAAGCTTAAAATAAGCTTATCAGCATCATATAAGCATAAATCATTGGTTTCACGTCTTTCTTCTAATTCTTCCTCTTTTTCTTTAGTCTGTTCGCATCTCCAACACCGATAAGTAAAGCCATAGATATTATGAATAATCTTTTCTGGAAGTGGCAGTTCGTATAAGGTGCAATAGCGCTCATGTTTTTTTACAATCCTTGCATTTACACTTATCCTGCCTTTCCCTACTTTCCCTGATGTAGTCGCTAACCTTGATAACATCCAAAAAATCATTTATGATTTCATCCTGTTCTTTCTGAGTGAACATTCCCTGCTACTATATATGGGTGTTATTTCTTTAGGTGTTTTTCTTAAGAAATTTGTTTATCAAAAGAAATTGAACTAGTATATTTGATACAACCATAACATTATAATATTAATAATGTTATAGCTGCTTTATGCCAACGAAAACACATACTCTACATACTCCATAATTTCTTCGGTTGTGGTGTTATCATAATCTCTCCAACCCACCAGCCAAAAGCAAAACATTCGCGTATTATTTCCTTTACTATAACTTCCTTACTAAATGCAAAACCGCTAAATTTGATACTAGCCGTTTTAATTTTACATTTTTCAATATCATCTTTAAACTCTTCTATATCAGATAAACGGCTAAAGACAACATACAATAACATAAGATGACATACACCGTGAAACATCAGACGTTCGTCGTCTGAATGGTTTCTGATATTTACAAACTCTTTCATTATCTTTCGTAGTGGGTTATTTGACCTTCTGATGATGTTTTTGTATTTTCGCCTGTCCATGTTTGTATCAATGTCGTGATTACGATGTAGCAAGTGTATTATTTTTTTGCACGCTGTTTAACTTTGAAAGTTTGGGGTGTTTATCAAAATCTTCAATTTCTAAAATCTTCTTTCTACACTTATTGCACTTGTCATATTCAAATACACGATTACATATATCAATCGGCAACTTGTTATTTAACACTCTTACTTTGTTCATTTCGTCACACTTCCAACAATTTTCAAACTTGAACATTTCCCTGTTAATATATGTAGGTGTTATTTCTTTAAGTGTGCTCTTAAGAAAAATTTATCAAAAGAAAAATTAGACTTTTAACAATTCAAAGCGTAAATACGCTCAATTGTTACCTTCAACATAATAATAAGTTTGACCCATTTTTTCATCAATTCTTTCTATGGTGCAAACATTTTGGCTGAAATTGCCCACTCTCTCTTTTTCGTTGGGCTTCTTCTTCCTAAATATTTTAACTTTGTCGCCAACACCTAGATCAGGATAG
>CAJNIZ010013858.1:0-25147 GCA_905231905.1 Symbiodinium pilosum
TAATTTTGGGAACCCTAATCCCTATAAACCCCTATATAATCCCAGTTTCCATTTCATTTTCCATGTTCTTTTCCATTTGATTCTCCATTATAGTAGGTACCCCTAATTTTGGGAACCCCCCATATGGTTTAGCATTGAGGCTTTGCTTATAGCCTGTGATTCCCAGCGTTAACGCAGCAGAACCACCTCTGAGGTCCGGACGGCGAAGGCGTGCCGGTCAAACGAACTCTAGGGTTAGGGGTTTAGGGGTTAGGGGTTTAGGGTTTAGGGGGTTTGTGGAGAAGAAGGTTTGAAAGTCTTGCTGGGGGGGGGTCGGGGTAGGGCCTAGGGCTTGGGGTTTAGGGCTAGCAGGGAATAAGAAAATAGACTATAACAGTGATACAGGGGTGTTGAGTAAGGTGGGTAAGTTATGTCGATCTGAGCCGACCTCATCGCAAATGGTTGTGGCTGGCTTTATACCTGGTGCTCTGGATAGAGTTTGAGGGCTCTGCCACAGAGTGGGAGAGATTTCCTAGACTCGAAATGAGGTATGGTTTCATTTTGGGGTTTTTTGGTGAAAGTATATAGGGCTTTTAGGAAGATGGGGAGTGCGCATATTGGGTGTCTATTTAGGGGGACCCAACCCCTGATGCCTAAACCTACATCGTTCAGAGGCGCCAGAGACCTTACCTGCGGAAAGTTGGGGGTCCTTTCAACAGGGGTTGTATTTTAGCTTGAGGGTTTAGGATTTAGGGTTTGGGCATGTTGCAAAGAGATGTAGCGGATAAATGTAGTACAGAAAGGTTGAAAAAGATACATGGAGTCGGTTGTCAAGATTATGATCCGTTGTTTTGGATGTGTACATTCAGACTGTGAGGTTATGGGACTATTCATGCATAGTTTTGAAGGGGTAAGTCGACAAACAAATCGAAGCCACAACGTGGTTTTGGTTCTGGGGCTTTGCTAAGATGTAGGAGTGGTTCCCCATAGTAGTGCTGATGTGGTCTCCAAGGTAAGCATGCATAGCTAACCCCAGGTAAGCCCTAAACCCTATTATTCCTAATCCTCCAGCTACCAAAGGTTCCGCCTATGGCGTTCTAAAGGGTCTGTTACCGATGTCTACGGCAATAAGAGGGCTTCGATAACCCCAACTCTTCAGAATTGGGGTTATACACATGGCACTCATACCTGTATAACCCCAGATTCCGTTTCATCTATTTTTCCCATTCGATGCTTCACTGTTAGGATAGTATCCTTATTTCTCCTGATATAAGCCCTACATAATCCCTACATAATCCGCCTAAAGAGACCCTACATATCCCCATATAACCCCATGGTGCGGATGTGGGAATAGTTCGTGCTGGTACAGCGCAGTTCTCCAAATACTCACCACCACCCTTAGAGGGGCATAAAGGGCTTCTATAGGGGTTATTAGCCTACTTACCAAGTCCCCCCACTTAGTTTAAGTTGCTACGATATGGCTATATAGAAAATGATGGGGCTTCCTGATTACAGTAATGTAATGTAAGTTCCTTGACTGCAACCCAATGCAAGGGCGAGGGAGGGCGGACAACTGCTCTTCGAGCTCTGGCACAGCACCAAGGAATTTCAGTCTCAGCAAGAGATGTGTCTTGGGATATATGAGCTATAACCTTGAAGCAGGTTATATAGGGGAGTATTATAAGGAAGTATTATGGGGGTCGTTTAGGGGGATACATATAGGGTGTATAGGGACACGTAGGAGTATCACTGGATGTACAGACATAGATAGGGTTTACAGTTTTGGGCCCCTTCACGGGGATTACGTTGGGGATGCATCAGGTTTTCTATGGAGATATTCTAGGCATAGGTTTTGCAAAACTTGGGGTTTTATGTTTGGGCGGTCCCACTGACCAGATTATTTTTTTGGGGGGTGGTATTTACGGGAACTACGGGGGGTTCAGTTCTTTGGCTGGGGTGGCTGTTCATGCTTGCCAAAGGGCAAGTGTTTTTCTCAAAGTCATTCAGGGTTTGTACTGCCCATTGTTGTTAGCTAATGTTGAACTGTACTCTTGCCAGCCCAACCCTGCATTATCCTGAATAGGGACCGCAAGAGCCCCATGAGAATCCTTTCCTAATAAAGTCTAACATCCCCCCCTTAATATCAAGCATCCCCATGAGAGACCTTGAAAGTTGGGGGACAAGAAGTAATTAATCCCAATAGATCCTGAAGCTCCCAAAGGGCCCCCAATCGTGAAACTCCCAAATGGCCAGCGGGTAGCTTCCATAAAAAAACGGGACCCCAGTCTAGACCCAACCCTTATTAAGGGGAGCCCCAAAAAGGTACTCCTAAAGTTGAGCTGAACCGGCCCTATACATCCGTATCTACCCCTTCTATACCCCTATATGACCTTCTGTAACCCCATTTTAAAAGGTAACCCTAATTTCGCATGCATCCAAGGCAGCAGGTTTTGGGTTTTCGGTTTAGGCTTTAGGGCCTAGATTTTTGCAGGGCGCCTGTCATCCAACTAACAGGTTCTTAGTAGGGAATTAGGGAATGCAATCCCTGACTAATCCCTATATAAGCTAGTCCCTACAAAGAACCAGGAAGTTGCCTATATTCCCTACAAAGAATCCAGGAAGCAAAATGTCAAAGCTGTTCAATGGGTGTGTGACGCTGTGAAGCTGCAAACAAGTTCCACGACGAGAGCTTCCAAAGGAGGGTCTTCGACGCCCCGACTTGCGACGCCATTTTGTAGCAGTTCTGCACGAGTTCACCGTTCAGATGCCCAAATCCTTACAGTCCCAAGAGCCGTTAAAAAGATGGTTGCCTTCCGAACCTTTGTAGCTACATGGTGATGAGTCAGGAAATGATTATAACAAAGCCCAAGAATAGTCCCTTCCCCAAACCCTCATATAACCCAATACAACCCCTATAACCCTATATATCCCTTTAAAGGGACCTAGGGTTTCCATTTTCTTTTCCATTATCCTCCTGTAATCCCCACTTGTTGATTCAACTCCCGCCTGATCATCAGCCAGTACACTGTTAACGGTTTAGGGTTTAGGGTTGAGGGTTGAGGGTTTAGGGTGAATGGCGTCACCTCTACTCTTACAATGCCATCCGTACTGTTATGGCGATTATTTCGTTGCTGCTCCTGTTCCAGTTCTTTAATACTGTTTCTATGTGACTCTAGCTACTATTGGTCTTACTACGACTAAACCCTAAACCCTACACTTGGTAGTATTATTCGTATTTCTAGTGATGCCATGATGCTAGCAACATCATTCTTACTATTACTACTATGTTTATGCTTAGTCCTATCATGACGAAACCCACCACCCTATACCCTGCACCTTCTGGCAAACTATCACCGTTAAGATCCCAATCCCTTAACCCTAAGCACTACTGGTAAAAGTCCGACACCCTCTATGGCTCTGTATAAGCCTTGAACCCCAAACCGTGAATGCTAAACCCCAGGCCCTACACCCTAAACAAACCCGAATCCCTACATAAGCGCTAAATACACAAGCTCCTAAGCATTACTCCCAACCCTACTCCCCAAACCTTAAGCCCTAAACCCTAAACCTTTATAAGCCCCATGTCTAAGCCCTACACATCACTACGGTGCATGCTAAAATCCTGCATGACCCTAAATACCTTGTACCTTGGGAAGCATGGTGCTATCGTATACTGAGGTCATGCAGGATTTTTAATATCAACCTAGACCCTCCTCCTACCCTCTATTAGGGCCTAAGTACCTACTATTAGGGACCATATATCCCCAATTAAGGGTACAAGGAGGGTCCTGGAACAGTAGTATGAGCGATGCTCCACCCCAACTGGGCCTGCTGCGCAGCGTCAAAGCGGCTCTTCGGTCGCAGAGCTGGGAGTCGGCGGTGCCTTGGCCCAACAGAATCCGAAATGTCGGGATGTAAGGGTTTAGGCATTGGGGTTTAGGGTTTAGGGTACCTTGGCCCAATGCAAACTGAATAAGCATAATTAGGAGTTCCTTTCAGGATTGTATAGGGCAATAAATATTGAATTCTCTTTCGGGTTTCGGCTTCAGGCTTTAGGGAGTATATAGGCATTAGACTATGAAGCTTTTGGACCCTGTACATCACCAGGTCCCCGAAGAGTTTTTTTTTGCAAATTTGTACGTGGGGTGAGGCCCTTCTGACTGATGTCTCAAGCTTAATTCCCTCCAGCGGGAACAACAGCTCTTTTCAAATTTCATGGTAGAAGTAGTACGTGTTTTCGAAACAACGGTAGATATCATATATTTCCGGTCTTGCAATGCACCTGAAACCCTCAACCTTGCAGGCCAAAAATCTTGAACCCTAGTAGTTCCCACATTTTGCATGCCTTCGCTCCCTACTACACCACCAGACTAATTACCAGTAAACCTTGAATCCATAACCCTAAGGGTCCAAGTACCTAATAATCATATACTTACCCAAAACCTGTACTTGAATTACTATTACCCAAAACCCAAGTACCTAATTATTGGGTACTTGGACCCTCTGGGTAACAAAGGTTACCCTACTCCGGGAGTCCCGAAAAACTCGGGCACCACCCGATGGAGCCGCCTGCGGCTTGGAAAAGCAAATTGGCGTTTTGTCCCTGAAGGGGAGGGCCTTCAGGGACCCATACGGTCCAGGATGTAGGCTTGGGGTTGTAGAAGGATTATAGGAATTATAGGTTTGTGGGCGCCCCTTAAGAGTTGCATGGGAATTATGTTGCAGAAGGTCGCAGTTTGGAGCATCTCTCACCCTGGCAACCCTTTTGAAGAGGCTGGCAACGAGTTACATCCGGAGAATGCCAACTGTTTTCTGTGATGCTAAGTTTTGCAGAGAGAAGCTCAAGTGTTTGCACTAATCTAATTATTGCTTCCTTTAATACCCTCCCTAGACTCCCACCTCATTTTTGGTCCCCCTAATTTCCTTCGGCCTATTTAGCATCAACTGTGTTGTACGATTCCCTTTGCTTACGGTTCCCTCCCGAGAATAGCCATTCGTTTTTCACCTAAGCTTCCCCAGACAAACATGACAATCTATGTGGGCCACTTGACTGGCGGTTGTCTTTGTAGGGCTTAGCGCCTCCATGTTTAGGGTTAAGGGTTTAGGGTGTAGGGTGTAGCTGTATCCATCTTGGCCATTCCGGCGTTCAGCAAGTGGCTCTGTGGATGTGAAAAGGCTTAGTGCTGGGGAGGCGGCGCGGCTTGACCTTTTCGATATGCGGGAACGGAACCCCTGCTACTTTTGAAGCTCTCCCATCCCCAAACCGTACACCCCCATACTTAAATCCCTCACCCCATCCTTGAACCCTGAACCCCCATTCTTAAACCTTTAACCGAATCCATAAACTTTAAACCCCATCCCTGAACCCTTAACCGCATCCCTAAACCATTAACCCCCCATCCCTGCATCATGAACCTTGGAACACAGAGCCTTACTCAGGCAGCTGCACAGTTAGCGGCCTCCTCAAGGCGCGGCGTTGGCAGGACTCCCTGCTCCATGGTTGTTCTTGGAATCATCTTGGGGTTTTCAGGATTTGGGGTCCAGGGTTAAGGTTTAGGATTTAGGCCGGAAAAGGGGTTAAGCGTGTTTGCAGCGTTCGCCCAACGTCTTTTCCTGCAGGCAGGAATGCAAGTTTCATGTGTTGTTGCCATTGTCCCAGCAGCTAAGGCACTTGTGGCGGGATTTGTCTGAAGCAGACGGCAGTCTACCTCTCGACGTGCCGTCTTGCAGCATGCTGGTCAGCGGCTGCTCTAGAACCTGGATTATTTCGTGGCATGTTTGTTGGCTTCTTAGGTTTTTGGGTGCTTAGTATATTACCATCATTAACACCCAAAAAGTCTATACTTTTTCCAGTGGCTACTGAACAGCCTAGGAGCAGATCAGTGGCAGCAGGCACTGGCTGTCTTCGAAAGTGTGCAGACGAGCTTCTTGGCCCCAATGTAGAAGCCTGAGTTTAGCATAGTCCTTACAATGGGGAACCCTAAGAGGGTACCCCCAATTTTGGTGGAGCCTCCATATGATCCTCCGGTAATCCAGTTGCATGGCCCCTGCCTACTTTGTCAAAACCAGCTGGAGCTGGGTTGGTGAGGATGCCAAGTTCAGCTTCCAAGGCACGCCTTTTCAATTCTCGTTGAAGTGGGGCAGCCAGCGTCGAATGTGAAATTAAGGTTCAGTTCAGATGGACGAGATGGCGTGTTGCGCCAGCATTTCTGCTCTGGAGAAGGGCTGCCAGTGGTTGTCAGCAATCCGCATGTTGCCAGGTTGCCTAAAGCTCTCTTTCTTGAGAATGCTTGAGACGCCCCATAGGAGGTGCAACAGTGCTGTGGTTGCTTGGTTCCTGTTGCAACGGCGTACTTCTGAAACCTCAGGGTTCAGCTCTTCCCAACTTATGGTATGCCTACAATAAGAAGTACCATTTTCGATGTAAGCTGGCACAAGTTGTCCATTCCGAGATATGTTGGCGCCTAGCCAGCACGAGAGTTGTTTAGCTATGTAGGTCTGTCTGAAAAAAGTAAGCGTCAAGCTCAATGGTTTTGAACGGACACTAATTCTTCTTCAACTGGCCGCAGCAAGTGCGCATGCAGAATTCAGCCTCCGTCAGGCTTCCCCCAACTGCACAAAGATTTTCTGAGGCTGTAAAGCACAAACATAAAGTGAAAGACTTGGCCCAGGCTTCAGGAGATGGATGCCAGGAGTTTGCGACTGAATTGTGGTTCAGTAAGGTTTCAGATTTCCAGGTATACCCGAACCCGATACAGATGAAACATGATCATACTTTTTGAAAATGCCTCAGCAATATGGGGGTTTCCATAAACACGGCGACCAAATATAGACCCTGAAAACCCTGAACCTTTACCTGCACCAAACCCTACCTCCTAAACCCTCAAGCCTATAAACCGTAAGTACATCCGTCCTAAACCCTAAATCCTTTACCCTAACTCAAGCCTATCCCTACAATACATCCTAAACCCTGAATCCTGCTAAACCCCAAAGCTTAAAGCCTACAGTACATCCTAAACCTTAAATCCTAAACCCTAAACCTTAAATCATCTTAAATCCTAAGCCCTAGTCCTTGAAGCTAAATCCTAAGCGTTAAATCCTAAACCCTAGTCCTTAAGTCCTAAACCCTCAACCTTAAACCCTAAACCCTAGTCCTTAAATCCTAAACCCTAAACCTTCAATCCTGAACCCTAAACCTTAAGCTCTAAACCCTAATTCCTTAAGGCAACTCAGCGTCTTCTCGTACAGCGCGGCCATCAGCGCTGGGAAGGCAGAAGGATGCTGGGAACAGGCGCTTCAACTGATCCAATGTGACTTGGCGGTTTAGGGCTCAGGGGGTTTAGGGCTTCTGGCTTGGGGTTTAGGGCTTAGGGTTTAGGATTTAGGGTTTAGGGCTTCTACGGGCTAAGGGCATAGGTTGTATATAGGATGCCGCATTTCTAGGCATGTATCATAGGGCTGTCATAGGGTTCAGGATTAGGGCTTTTTTTACGAGGAGTATGGGGAATGGAAGACAGCATTACTGCCTTATTCTGGGCTCCGGGTTTATGAGGAGAATATTTACGGGAATATATAGCTTTATACTGGCACAAGGGCTTTCACAATATAAGGGGCTTTGAGACAGTGACCCTAACCCCCAATATGATAATGGAGAGTAAAGTGGAAAACAAGATGGACAATGACACGGACACCCATTTAAGGGTTTCTACTCAGGATTTTATGGGTTTTGGCAACCCCAACCCCTAGATCCGCTGACCTTACAGGAGTTACGGTTTTAGGTTTAGGGTTGAGGATTTAGGGTCTGCATGTCCGGCCTGCTCTGGCAGGGATGGAAAGAGGTTGGGGGTTCAGCAATTGGTGTGAAAAGGCAGTGGTTTCTTTAGTAAGAGGACTTTGGCTACCCCAACCCCATAATGAGGACCCTGTGACTATCATGTCGTGTTTTTTTAACTTTTTTAGCGTTTAAGCGTAGGGTTTAGGGAGACGGGTTGGGGCCACCAAAGTCCGCACTATCCGTGTGTACTCCTGCACCCAGTTTCCATTCACATGCGATTCTCCATTTTTATGTTGGCGGCGGGGGTTACACCCATCCCTTCAGAAGCCATAGCACTCCATTTACCGTCTCTGAAAGTCTTTACGTTAAACCTTGTTTGCAAAGCGCATTTCCCCTCTGGGCTTGCAAAAAGTTCTTCTTGTTCAAGGCAAAACCTCTTTAGCTCCTATAGCCCCAGATTTTTCTTCATAAACTCTGAACCCTCGACAAATAGTACTTGCCATTCCAAATCCTACTTTTTGTTCCGTTTAATGTTCCATTGCAGTAAGTATTTAAGCCCCTGACCGTGAAACCCTACACTACAATCAACCCTAAACCCTATTACTCGCCTCGCCTTGTCCATTGTGGTAGCAGGAGGTGTTTCCAAATCTTCTGAGTCTTGAAGCGAGAAAAGCTAAACCTTGCGCCCTTTCTTCGTTATTGCTGCCTTAGAGTTGCAAAGCTTGCTGTTGTCTTACGATTTGGGGTGTGGGGTGTAGATGATGAAGGATAATAATGGGATAGCGGGAGTGGAAAATAAAACCGAAATCACTATGGCATTTTGGGTTGGCGATTCATTGCTTAGAGTCATGGTTTAGGACCTACAGTTTCTATTGTGCAAGCTTAAGGGATAATGTAATAATTCCCCAGGGATGGTAAAGCAAATGGGAAATGGAATGGGACGGGGAATGTAGGGCCTGCAGGTGCGTTCCACTCATTACATTCAGGCTGTTAGGGAGTGCCTCTCAACCCCAAACCGTGTAATAGTGTTGGAAAATTTTCTGGCTAGCACAGGGGAACTATCATCAAACATTCCCGGTTGAAATCTGAATTACACATGTCCCCAAAACCATGTCCCCAAAACTAGGATACTACGGTAGTCGTTATACCCTACATGGGTATTCAGAGACAGTGGAGGTCGCCCTTGTACCCCATGATCAAGTCTTAAGCTGCTGTGTCAAAATCAAAGAATAAAACGGATAACTCAATAGGCAACGCCCATACGCAAGCTACTAATTATATATATATATAGATAGATATACATGTAGAGGCCATCTTCAACATGGGAACCCGAAAAGGCACCCTTTTTTGGACAGCCCTCTATGTATCCATCGTCCGGACAACCTCAAACAGAGAACCCCTGAAACCTAAATCCCTAAACCCCGAACTCTTGAACCCTAAATCTCTAAATCCTGAACCCCTCAACCCCAAATCCCTAAACCCTAACCCCCCTACACCCAAGCCCTAGTCCCTCCTAGATCCCTAAACCCCAGTCCTCTAAACCCTTGAGCCCAGGCATGGTAGAAAGGGACATTCTGCCTAACACGGTTGCTCTTAATGCGGCCCGGCTTTGACAAACCCAGATCAGGGGCTCAGAGCTAAGGCTTTGGGGGTTCAGGGCGTAGGGTTCGGGTTCAGGGCTTAGGTTTGGGGTTTAGCGCTGAGGGTTTAGGGCTAAAGGCTTATGGCTTAGGGTTTAGGACTTTTTCCGACTGTTGGTATTCCTGGGAATGGAAGAAATGGAAGCTACTAGAGGGCGTAGGGCGTAGGGTTGATACTGTAAGATTCTGCATGCATATAGTTTCCAGTCTTACTATATTACAGTATCGGGTGGAAAGGGTAGTTAGCACCACGCAGGGTTGTAAGTTCATAAGAGGGTTTTCACGGGCTTTGAAAACCTGAACCCCTATGATAAGGACCCCGTCAGAGTCATACTCCCGAAACTCTAAACTCTAAATCCTAAACCCTAACCAATTAGTGTAAATCCTAGGATCCTCATTGAAGGATCTTTTGGCTGTGGAGGGGTCTCTTGAGGACCCCAAGATTTGGCACATGCCTTCGCCCAGGTAGGGAAAGCCCAAGTCATACTATGTAATGTAGCGGCACAAGGGGGGCGCACAAGCGCATATGGGTGGATAAAGACGCAGGGAAGAACCCAGCTGCAACCCAACAATGGGGAATCAAATGGACAGGACAATGCAGAATCGATTGGAAGCTGGGATTCTACAGTCAGTGGTTTACAAAGTTCCGGGTCGGGAAAAAACCCAAGTTGAAATGACTAGTTAACATTTCCGCTATAGGATCCTAGCCGGTACTCTCCGCTGACTCCCGCCAATGAGGCTTTCTTTGGGAGTAAGGGAGGGTGTCGTATAGAATCCCATTATACCAGACTTGGAGGAATAGTAATTCTAGCATTACACTTTCTTCTTACCCGCAATACTACTTCATATAAACATTACCGTAGATGGACAGAATCTTGCACCACCCTGACTGCCGCAACCCTTAGGCGTTCATGGTTTTGAGCGTAGGTGGGTCATGCAGGGCTTTGCAAATGCTGCCGCTCTGCCTCGCAATTGTTCGATCTTGTTCGCTGTCCGTACCTGCAATCTTACTATACAGCAAGTCTTTCAATACTCTGAATCCGAAAGTCTAAACCCTAGTGACTATCCCTAAGTCCTATCAACTAGCCTGTGACCTGCACAGAGAAAATACTTAATCTCCAATTCTTTAACCTTGAACCTTCTACACCACATCCCCCACATCCCCGCATCATACACGCTAGGCCCTATAGATTGCATGACTAAACCCTAAACTTAAACTTCCTACCCCAAACCCCAAGCTCCATATGCTAAAGCGTAACCCCAAGCCCGAACCCCTAAAACCTGACACCCTAAACCCTATAACTAGACGCTAATCCCTACAACCCCGGATCTCAAACCTCAGCCCTAAACCCTGAAAACCTTATTCCTATGACTACAACCTACCCCCTAAACCATAAACCCTACACCCCCGACCTTAGCCCCCAAGTCCTAAACCCTGGCCCTCCAAACCCTAAACCCTGGACCGCCAAACCGCAAACCCTGAACCCCAAAACCCTAAACCCAAGCCCTAACCCCCGAACCCTAAACCCTAACCCAAACCCCAGCCCCCAAACCCTAAATCCTAAGCCAACCCCAAACCCTGAATCAAGGCTGGGATGGCGAGCTGCGAGCGTGCCGGCAGATGGGTGGTGGCCTTGTTGCTTGACCTTCTGGGTAGGGTTAGGGTTTCAGGTATATGACGAGAGAAGAGCACGGAAACTACTGTAAGGTTCAGGATTTCGGGCTTAGGATCCAGAGTTTAAAGCTTAGAGTTTGAGACTCAGGGGTTTCGGACTAAGGATTACTGATCTCAACCCCTAGCCTGAGACGAATGCGTTCTGCGTTCATAAAGACGTGGTGTTCACGGTTCAGGGCCCAACCCTCAAAATACATAAGCCCTAAAGGTGTCTAAGTGGCAGTCCTTGAGTAGCTTGTGCGCCCCACTGACCTTCCCAGGGTGCTGCCATTCGTTTGTGAGATTGTCAACAGAGGGCGACTACACAGCAACTAGCAGCCCGACCTGGGACAACTTTTGCTTCGGCAACGCGTTGTATCGTTAGCATCTCTGTTTCCTGATGGGCCACGAAAGCTGAAGTCCCACAAGCCCAGCCGTAGTAACTTAATTTGACTTTCAAACCTTAACCCTCAACCAAGAACCCCAAACCGAACCCTAAACCGAGCAAATGAGGTCCTTGTTTTCAGAGATGCTGGCTGCTGACCTGACACCGTCCGTCGTGACTCGGGCCAAGTCAGTCCTGGCTTAGGGTTCAGGACCTGCCCCTGATGGTGAACCTCCCCACCCCGGTCATGGTAAACATCCCCTTTATCATCTGATAGCACTATACTGAGATTGTGAGGTTATTTGTTATTTGGGTGCGGAGGATTATTACTACTATATGGGAAGGAGGAAAGCATGCGAATGCACAGTAACAGTGGCAGCTGTCATTCATCGAGGTGATTTAGTGATAGTAGCTGAGTAGGTATGTAACTCGGCAATTGGGTGAAACATGGATCAGGGTGCAGATAGAACGCTCCTCTCTTCAAAATCCCAGAAGTTTGCCGTCAACATTCCCGATCTATTTTGGCGTACCCTGAGCATGCGGAGCTGCTCACAATATGAGGAGCGGCATCATAACAGGCGGCAAACAGCGGACGATATCTTTCAACATTCGCAACTCACCTTGAAGTGGGTAGAACCGCCAAGAACATGGTGGTTTCCAATGTCTTTTCCATACCATCCGCCCGGTATCCTAAGCTCTAATCACTACACAATAGTCGTTTTCTTTCCCATTTCCTACTCACCACCGACCGCCAGTTAACCCTAAACCTAAAGGTGCCTATAGGCCGCCAATCTCCATTTCATGTTCCGTATGTTTTTCCTTCTGATTCTCCAATATTCCCTAGCAACCAAATCCCCTAAATCCTCAACCACTAACCACCAGCAAGCCTTTCAATGTCTTCGCCATTCCGCACGAACAACCTTACATATTCCTATATCCTCTTTGAAGGGGCCAAGCGGCAAACTCTAAGCCCCAAACCTTAAACTTTGAGCCCTACATGGGTAGTTCCCCAGATATGGGTTCCATTTTGGTACCCCTATGTAGGTGCCGCAATACAATCTACAACCAGAGGGGCCATAGTTTTGAGAACAACCCACATACCCAAGGTGTGTTTGCCAGGGAAAACCCAGGCCTGTCTGGGTCTCAACCCAGGTGACTTTGGGCTCTTTGGTGGCGGCCTGTGGACGTGGAGAGCAGCTGCCGGCGGCCTTGGCCGTGTGGGAGGTCTTGGCTTGAGCTTTGTATACAGGGAGAGGTAGGGATATGTTGGGATGTAAAGAAAGAAATATAGGTGTTTCCCCAAATTTTTCCATTTTGGGGGGTCCCTGATATGAGGACTCTCGTTTTTGGGGGTCTAGAATGCGGCCTCCCTGTTTAGGGAAGCTACCATATATATATATATAGAGATATTCCGAGGTATACAGGGATTATAAAGGGCAAGAGGGGGTTGTAAAAGCATCAACTATGGGAGATTACCCCAGGGTAGGGTTCGGGGTTGGGATCAAAGGTCAAATTGCATTGCCTAACAACCCTCGACCCCCAACCTGATACTGCATACGCGAAAGGTGTCAAGATTTTGCACTTTCTTTTGGGCGCCATGAACATTAGAGGCTGTTCTGTCATGGAAACTCAGACAGTGACCTTGAAGAATCAAAACAAGTAGTTGGCTCAGTACCCCGTGGACGAACCAGTCTTTGAGAGGCAATCCGCTCCATGGGCATAGCAGCAAGCCGCGAGGCTCCTTTGCGGGCTTTGGGTTAGCCCCCCTGAGGGCTTTGGGCTTTGCATTTTTCCTTAAAAAGATAGAGGCCCAAAAGGGCGCTAGAAACTCTACTGTCCTTAAACATGGCACCATATCAGCTTCCATCCTGGCTTGGGGGAGGGTAGGCTTGAAGGCTTAAGGGTTTAGTTTGCGGAGTTCAGAGTGGGGAAGAGCATTTAGGGAGGTTCTTGTGGTGGCTCCTAACCCTAAAACCCTATCCTACATAGTCATAGGATACATCCCAGAAAAGGTAGGAAGTCCGGGGTCCAAGTATTTTGACATCCGACCCATGCGTTTTAACTATACTTTAGACCTGGTACCCTATGCCCTTCACCTTGGAACCCACTTTGCTTCCAAGAAGGATGATCCGACACCCTACGCCCTAAGCCCGAAAGCCTTAAAACCGTAAACCATGTAGAGCCCTATTTAGTAACCCTATCTAACCCCATACAACCTGGTTTAACCAATCTCATTTATCTAGCCCCACAGAACCCCATATAAGCCTACATGATCCTATATATCCCTCTATACCCTAAACCTCAAAATCAAACTGCCTCCGGCGAGGCGTGGTCTGCACTGGTGGCGGCCTGTGAGCGCTGTGGCGCTTGGCAGATGGCACTGGCAAAAATGGACGAGGAGCTTCGGGTTTATAATCCCCCTGAAGTAGATAGAATATGGCTTTGGGGACATTTTAGGAAGATTCCCATATACCCCAGATTCTATCTACTCAAGGGGAGCTTCAGTTTTAGGATTTAGGGTTTCAGGATTCGGTGAGGCCTTCCAGGCGAGGATCCCTGCAAGCCTGTTGCAAAAGGGTTTCAGGATTTAGGATCTAGGGCTTAGGATTGAGGGTTTCAGGATTTAGGGCTTAGGATTTAGGATTTAGGGTTTAGGAGCTGTAGAGTTGAAGAGGTATAGGGATGGGAGCGGGGGAGGGTATAGGGCTTCGGAGTTGAGGGCTTAGCGTCTAGGAGGTGCAGCAGGAGGTTCAGTGATTGGGGTTTAAG
Source organism: Symbiodinium pilosum (assembly GCA_905231905.1). NCBI lineage: Eukaryota > Dinophyceae > Suessiales > Symbiodiniaceae > Symbiodinium > Symbiodinium pilosum. Next base: position 14,202 of record CAJNIZ010013858.1, read on the forward strand.
AGGTGTATACTTGAGAGGGAGAGAGGGTATAGTAGTTTAGGGTGTAGGAGGTGTGGAGTATAGGCTTGAGTGCTCATGACGTTCAGGGTCTAGGGTTTTAAGAGGTACAGGGTCGGTGGAGAGAGAGGGTATTGGGCTAAATAGTGCAAGATTGAGGGTTCAAAAGGTACAGTGTATGGGGTTGCGCGTTTGGAAGGCATAGGATTTAGCAGTTAGGGGCGGGGCTTTAAGATAGAAAATTCAGGAATTCAGGATTCACGGCTTGGGGTTTGGGATTTTTCTGGGCTAAGTGGGGGGTCCTGAAGGGCACCCAAAGCAACTGTGAGGCAAGTAAGTGGATCTGGGGTCAGTCAGGCAGAAGAGACCACCTTGGGGAAACAGCACTGCAGCGAAAGACAGAATCTCTAAACCCTGAACTGTAAACCCTCCCGCTAAAGGTGGCCAGCTTACAGGTTGGCAGTCTCCCATAGGTTGTTTATTCCGCGCTCGTAAGTTACCCGGGCCTTTGGGAGTTTGGAGTATTGTTGAAACTACCAACGTATAAACTACCCTTTGTAATGGGCTTCGACAGTGGAAGGAAGATGGGTACTCTAATACATATATATATATACACATACCTGAGCAAATACGCATACTACATTTGTGTTGTAAGGCGTTGGGCGGCCCCTTTGTCAATGCCACACTTTTTGCCGACGTGGTTTCCTCGTCGAAGATCTACAACCTGTCATGACACATATATTATATAGGAGCTTCTCAGAGCCACTGGTATAGAATGCTTCAATAGGGACCCTGCCAAAGTCCCTTAGGGTCTGCAAGGGGATTCAAATTTTGAGAAATCCACCCCAACACCCTGAATATCCCGAACATATCCCCATGAGCCCTTTTAGGGGAGCCAAAGGCTTGGAAAACCCGTTGATCACAGGCTGGCTTCAAGAGCTCCTTCATCCTCAGCAGCGTTGTCAGCGCCTGCACCGCTGCTCAGGAGTGGGAGCCTGGGACTTTTTTTGTTGGTATTAGGGTTCAGGATCTCGAGCTTAGGATGTAGTCCAGATTTAGGGTTTACCAAAATAGAGATAGCTGGAAAAATCCTAGTGCGGCTGCGTTCCAGAACCACTCAAATCAGGGTCAGCATAAGTAGGGCCTGGGCTTGGACTCTGGGCTGTGGCTTGGTCTGCTGAAGCGCTCGTTGGCCTTGGTGCGCAAGATTTCGTGCTTGCACATAAATACTAAATTTACTGGACCTTCGTAGGTAATAAAGGAGTGAATATATCATACAGGGATTACATTCCCTTATTCCCTTACAAACTCCCAGTAAGGCTTGGGTTTCGAGTTGTTGTGGGGCTTCTGTAGCTAGACAGTGGTGTAGGGCTTGTGGAATCCGTGGTCTTGTAGTTCAATTCTCAGTCGCAGTATTGGTTTATTGCGTTAATGGTGAGGGCGTCATGACCCTTAGATTTAGCGGCCTGCGCGAGTTGGAATGTTGTCCTTTTGAGATTACTCCAGTCAAGTATGCATAAAACAACCATGTCTGTTTGTTTGGGTCCCTACATACAAGCCGATGGTGACCCCTATGTGATATACTCCCTTAATACCGATTAACCCCCAGTAAATATAGTACTGCGCTCTTCACGCTAAGCTTGAAGGCCCCTACAATATTTAGTGTTGCGTAAGCTGGAGGGGGGGGAGTAATCGTAAGGGCGGTTATGGGGGATTGTACAAAGATTGCTACAAGGATCTGGGCCCCCACTCCCTTTGCGCAAGGTTGCCATTAATGAGCTTAAACGGCTTAAACTCTGTTACAAAGAAACCATAGTTTCCCCAAACCCGAAACCCAAGACTCTTGGACGACAGCCGAGGAGCGTTCTCTGGAACTTTTGGGCCAAGGCGAGACGGTGTTAGGCTTACTGCTAAGGAACTTGAATGGAAGTACGGGAAACAGAACAGCATACTACTTAACTTGTACTCTATAATTTGTAATTTGTATACTAATGCTCACATGATGGCAATTTAGTTTGAGATCCCTAACAGCCGCCCTGTTTAGGTTGTCGGGCTTAAGGCTTAGGGATTGGGGTTTGGGGACTTTTGGGCTCAGGGTTTAAGCCCAAATGCTGAGGGTTTTGGGCTTAAGGGTTTAAGGTGTAGGGTAGGTGGGCAATGCTTTCTCCAACCACTTCATGTTTGAATTCGAATTGTCTCTTTTTCTCCAGAAATTGTATTGGCACCTACCCATGCAGGCGCATATACATGCACGTGGATACGAATAAGCTGGCACAAAAGATTGCAAGTGAATGCAGTCTTCCTATCTCAGGAACCTGGATCCGATCTCTGGGCTATATGGCCTGGCTCCATCTTGGTTTCAAGTTTACGGTTTGGGGGGTTTTGGCCCTTTTCTGTGGCTTGCCGTGAGGGCGGTCTTGTGGTTGCAAGCACGAGTCGTTTGGCCCTCCTTCATCCAGGCATCCGCCTCGGCCGCTCGTGAAAGACCGTTTTCTTGCGACCAGGCTAGGGCCAGGAAGCGTTTCTGCCAAGACAATGCGCAGTAGACGGTGCTGTTATGGAACTGAAGCTGAGTTACCATAGGCTGGATATGATATAAAATAGGTGACCTGGTGTTGGTGTATTGCTGGCTTCACTTAAGTTCCCTAAACCCTGAAATCCTAAAACTCTAAACCCTGAAACCCTGCACCCCCAGATCCTGAAACCTAAAACCTAAACCGTAAACCCTGCAAAGCCTTGACTCGGCTGACAGGTGGCTTTCTGGATCCCATCCTCTCAGGTTCCCTTGTGTCTGCATGGGAGGCAGGATCAAACTGGCAGTGCCTTGCCCATGATTCGAATGTTCAGGGTTTAACATTTTGCCCTTGATGTGAGGGCTACCGTCCCAAAACATGGGGTTTAGGGTTAGGGGGCTTAGGGGTCCCTCTATTACGAGGGTTCTGACAATCAGTAGTGCAGTATTTGGGCGCGCGATTGAATCCGAATGCAAAAGACTAGATACTGGGCACCTGAGCTGCCAGTTGGAGGGTCAGGCGAACTTAGTAAGTAGGTTAATAATGGAGAGGGGTGTTATATAGCTTGTAGGGGTTATAACTGCTTTGTCACCTTGACGATCTAAGTATTCTTCTTCTTTCTACTACTGTTGCTGCTGCCACACTGCTGCTACCCAGACTGCTACTACGAGCGGGTGTGCTTTAATAATGCTTCCGGAGCCAGTTGCTGGGTTTCCGAGACTTTGCACCAATTGTCCCCAAAGGAGCGCGCTGGGTGCCCTGAGCCAGATGGAAGAGAAGCCCGCTCTCCATAGAAGTTTCCGTTTTCTTTTCTATGAATAGTGCAACGGAATCTATGGTTTTGTGTGATGGTGTGCTTGTTCGTTTCCATTAGATGCCTTCTCATTTGAGAGCACTTTAATAGTGGGAGACGTGGTTCAAGAGCAAGGGCAAAGGCTAGCAAAGTTGTTTCATTCCTGGGCCGTCTGCACTGCAATAAGTTTCTTTTTATCAGGGCACCCCAACAGCAGACCATGGTTTTGGCACATGCCCACATGAAAAGGTACATTCATGAAGTGTTTTGTGAGACATCCAAATTGTTGGCCGAATATGGTAGTTTCCACAAAGAGCGGGACCCCAATATTGACTCTTAGGTATTAAAATTCCATTTAGGGACTCGCAAAAAGGTACCTCTTTTCTTTCCCAGCCCTACCATGCTGCGCCTGCCAGAGACTCAAGATGCAAGGCGTTGGCGCAGCGCGAGTGCGGACAAAATTAAAATCGCCTGCAGCATAGACATTTTCGTCTTGCTCAGCTTGTTCTTGGTATTGTGCCCCCCGCAACTTATTCTTGCACGCATATTTTTTTTTACTGGGTCTACTGAACATCAATCAGTTTTGCCTGAGCCGGCCTACTCTTTTCTTCTCACACTCCACAAGAGAAGTTGAGTTGGGCGCTACAGAAGCTTGTCTCATAGGATTTTTGGAAAAAAAAGGAACAAGTGCCCCCAATACTAGGAAATCCTCATCTTGACTGAGCATCGCCAGAACCGCACCTTTGCCCACACGAACAAGGAAGAGCCAGCCGCCAAATGCTGTTGCGCGGACTTCTGCTATTGGAGCGTGTGACTTTGGCAGAATAATGTAACCTGTCAGGTACTGAGCGGTAACCAAAAGGAGTTAGATAACAAGTGTATTGTGGCTGGACAAAGATCTTAGTTATGACCCTCTGACAGGCTGTTACTGGGTGCTGCTGCTCTGCCACTTCCCAAGTCGTACATTCTCGCCAACCCACCATGAAACCCCATCTGACACGTACCCCATATAGCACCCCTTAAGAAGGAATGTAGTGTTTATAGGGTCTTGTTCGATGTTAGTTCGGGGGACAATACTACTGATTAATAACTAAAGGCTTCGCTGTCATTGGGGATCCTTAAGATTAAGGATGGCAACAAAGGCTTGGACAGGAACTACCAGGCACAAAGCAAAGCATTCCTTTAACCTGTATCTGTCTGTATACCCCTAACTATAGATTCTCGTTTATCCCCATGTTGCCCTATGCAACCCCTAGACTCTAAACCCGAAGCCCTAAACCCTAAAACCCTAATCTCTAACGTAAGCCCTCAACCATACTTAGCAAGGTGAGCGGGCACAGCAGTGGGAGCGAGCAATCGGGCTGTTGCAGAGCTTCCACGAAGACTCCGTGCAGGTTAGATGAGGGTTTGGGGTTTACTTAGGGCGTAGGGTTCAGGATTTATTGAGGGTTTAGGGTTTAACTCGGGTTTTGGGTTAAGGGGTATTTAGGCTTCAGGGTTTAGGGTGTTTATTTAGGTCTTAGGGTTTAGGGTGTGTTTAGGGTTGAGACCAAAAAGAAGTCCTAAGCGATAGATGAACAAGATTTGGATGCTACGTGGGGAGTCCGTCCATATAGTCAGGATTATAGTGTATTTGGGTCTAAATTCGGGCCCCCCCATTTCCCGCAAGCCTCCACCTTGAAAATAAGCACCATTCTGTGGAAGGATGTGGTTCCGTCTTGCGAATGAAAGACCTCCTAGAATGTCGTGCCTCCAAGTGGTTTTGGTGTTTAGGAACCCCTGTGTGACACCAAGTTCCATTTTCTTTTCATTTGATTTTCAGTTTTCGATTGTGTATCCCCAAAACCGAAGCCTATATATCCCCTGCAACCCCCTTAAAGGAACCAAAATGCTGACCCCAGCCTGCCCGGAAAACGAGGCACAGGGGGCACTGACAAGCCGTCAAAACAGTCGGCTGGAGCAAACGGATAGGGTTTAGGGCGTAGAGTTTATAAGGTTTAGGGCAGCTTTTCAAAGTGGGGGGTACCCTTCCCCAATTATCATGGAGCTCTTTATAGGATCGGTATACGAGGCCAGCAGTCTTTAAAGTGCATCCTTTCAGGTTTCATGCTGTACTACTGCACCTGTTAGTTGTTCAAGTACTCGTACTGGAACGAATACTTGTACAACCCTAAATAGTAGTTTCCATTTTCTTTTCCATTATCACTACATTAGCCCTATGTATCCCTTATAGTTGCCATTTTCCTTTCCATTATCCCTATAACTTGCAGCAGCAACAGACCCCACACCATCTGGGGGGAGGGTAGGGTCAAACAGGTCGACGTGGTGGCCATTGGTGCAGTGATGAGTGCCTGTGAAGAGGCCCAGAGGTGGGAGACTGCTCTTCATGTAATCTTGGGAGTGTCTTAACATGATGAGTGGTAGCCCCTGAAAGCCCATGTATAAGAGGTTTAAGGGATGATGGGGCTCCTCCTGGTGGGGGTCATGTTGAGAAACTCCCAGATGAACGTTTTATTGCGATTTACTGGTTAAAGGTTTAGGGTTGGTACCTCAACTTACACGTTGTGCGTACGGCTTTACGGTGGACACCAAGTGTGGACTTGTAATCCATGAACGTAGGCGACTTAAGGACATGGCCATCGATCTCTTGGCGCAGATGAAAAGTGACAAGCTCGAGCTGAACACGAGCCCTGAATGAAACAGACCGTGCACTTTGAGGGCCATTAAAAGCCCAGCGGGGCATATCCCCAAGCTTCTAGTCACTTCTGCTCAGCAGGGCTCCGGAAAGAGTTAAGGCGGATCTCCGAGATGCTGGGAGGGTTGTGTTGCAGCTTGTCCACTGACTTTGCAGCAAGCAAAAACCCATGATAATAGTTTCCATTTTATTTTCCATTATCCCAATGTAACCCAATATAATCCTTATAACCCCAATATACACACCCTATTATACTATAGTAGTTTCCATTTTATTTTCCATTCAGCTCCCCGGAGCCAAGGGCCCGGAGCTCCCAAAACCCGATAGTCCCCCGTAGGTAGATAGAATATGGCTTCGGGTATGTCATATCAAGACCCCATGTACCCCAGATTCTATCTACTTAAGGAGGACTATAAACCCAGAGCCCTGGCTGTACTTGCTTGTGCTTGGGTAGGCAGTGGGGGAGTGGATCCCTGAGCGGTTTTGGGTTTAGGCCCTCGCCCACTCCGCCTTTAAGCGCCAGGAAGTGCAGGACTGTCAGTTGTTTTTCTTGTTGCCAGGCTTGGTCCGTCCTGGGGATCTCTGTCATTTGTGTCTAAAACAATGGGACAGTTGCAAAGGTAGGGTCAGTCTTATATACACCACAGCAGTCTCATCAATATCTAACTTCAAACAGTGGCCCCGATTGTTGGACAACCCCCCAAAAAATCAGGATTGTGTGCAACTCTGCAATTAGCGCCTGTGCGTCGGGGAAGCAAGTCGCGCTGGCGCTGGTCCTTCTGGAGGAGTTCTCTAGGGTTCGGGGGCCTTTTAGGCACAGTCTTTGGGCTGCTCTTTAGGGCCTTAGGGTTAGGGGATGTTTCGCTTTTTAGGGCTTGGGGTTTTTTAGGGTTCCAGGTTCTTTACGATGAGACCTTACAATTCTCTAGTAGGACACTCCAAAAGATAGGTCAAGGGGCCATCCTCATAATCAAGGGACATGTGGGGGTATCGAAATCCCCGGAGTTTCCAAAAACTGGAGGTGCTTCTTTGAGGAGCCGCTGCAAGGATAGGATCCTTAGGGTACTTAAAAGGGTCTAGAGCAGAAGCCGAGCCCTTTTCAATGCGATGTTCGAGTGTTCGAGGTTGCTTCCTTCAAGATATTTTTGAGCTCAGGGTAGATATTTTGGCACCCCGAAGCATATAACAGATTATGCCGTAGAGAGAATAAGACAGACAACTTGGCAAATGAGCAGGAACCCCTATAGACCCTAGCCCTAGACCCTAGACTCCTAAATCTGAAACCTATAGCATCCCCATATGCCCATTAGATTTTCAGGATTTCAAGGGCTTACTCAGCTGGTAGGTCGCTTCGCCCTGAAGAATGTGCCCTGGGGTTCAGGAAGGGTTTAGGGTTCAGGGCTCAAGCCGGGAGCTTCTGAAATGAAAAATGCAATTCCTCCGGGGGAGCCCTACAATCCCAGTACAATCGCTGTAGACGCTGATTGGACTCTATAATCACACTATAGCCCTTGAAGCCCCATAATCACTTCCTCTAGCACTACAGCCTGAAGACTCCGAAGTCATTATTTGCTTCGGGCTGCAGGTTCACACCTCCTACTCTAACGGTTCTCCTAGTTTTGGCAGATAACAGGAGATGAAACGAGACGCTGTGCCGCCGGACACCGCTCACTGGCAGCATGTTAGTGGATAGACATAGGGGTTATATGGGGATTTGGTTCCCTTATTCCCTCCTAACCGCCAGTAAGATAAGGCGCGAGCATATTTGCAGAAGATTGGAAAGAGTAAGCGTTCAGGATTGCAAGACTGAAGTAACGACCATCTATGGATGTTCTAAGCTCTACATGCTTCTGGGCCCCTAAACCCTAAACCACCATTCCTGCCTCAGAATCTGCAGGTTCCCTACCCTTTCAAGCATTGAGTAGGTAACTTACAGCGCTGTGATCACCGCGTGCGAGAAGACCCATGAGTGGCAGCTGGCACTCTCAGTTCCCTGGCTCAAAGGTAACACACAGAGAGGGTAAGAACCCATTGAAATGCATGCTTGTTGGGGGTTTGAACCGGAGGAGACTCCGTGAATAACTACTTTCTCATTCTGCCTTTCGTATTCGTTGCTCTTTTCTTTTTTTCTCTCTCGTAAGAAGCTGGGTTTGTGCCAGCCGTTAGTGAGATACCTGGCAGGCAGAAAAAAACGTCAGGTGCGCTGTCTTCTGCATGTCTTCGGGTTGAGGGTATCCCCGGATGGTTCCAAATCCCGAGACCCTAACACCCTAAGACCCAAACCTCGAACCTCATGGATTTGGCACCCCTACTTCTGGGCTAGGATTGCCCAAGTGGATATGTCATATTTCCGCGAATTGAATTAGAATTCCTCAGAGGAAGTCGAGTATAATCCCTAGCCCCGGTTTACACGAACACTGAACTTACTATTTGTTTGGTATTACATCATGCGCTTGTCCTGCCATCGTGTAGGTGGGCAATTTTTCTGTTGCACATGCTGTCTGGCCGTTTCCCGGAAGGGCGGCAGCTGGTGCAAGGTTATGTTCACGCTTTCAAGGAGGTTGAGGCTGCAAAGCGCACCCCCAAGACATCATTTTTAATCCTCCCAAAATTGTCCAAGCGAATCCAATTTTGGGAATTCCCCCAGCATCACGGGGCAGGTTTTGCTGAGCATGGAGGGCGCGCACGTCCAGCCCAATGTTGTGACCTACAGCGCTGCCATCAGTGCCCAGGGCCAATGAGAAGGGAATTGTTTGCAGGGTCAAGGCTCTAACTAGAAGCAGGGTGGATGCCTTCGCACCCTAAGCGCTCAACCCGTAGGGGGTGCCGTCACTCTTGCGTTGTTTTGGCCTTCCTTGACCTCAAGGGGTGCCTAGTGTCTGGTAGAAACTTGCAGCACAGCTTGCAGCTGCAGGTTGTGGCGAGAGCATGCTTGTTTTGGCTTGACCAGGTGTTGTGTCTAGATGTTGCTGAGGCAGGGCTGTGAATGGATTGCCGCTTGCATGCCAATCATTGGATTCTGCATTACCCCCGAACAAGACCCAATGAATCAAGCTTGGAGTAAGCAGCTTTGATATGCTAAGGTGCGTGTGAGAAGGGTCTGAGCTGGAGACATGCAGTTGCTTTGTTGGACCACATGTGCCTGGGTCACTGTTCGGAGTTGTTTTCTAACTGTTTATGGTATGGGCATATTCTTAAAGAGGGGTTTTGTTGATGTGCTTCCAAAGGGGACATCTAGTTGCAAAAAGGGTCGTTGTCTTCGGGTACGCGGAGCGAAGGTCTGTAGCCAGCCTCAAGGCTCCTGGCCCGCAGAGCAGTCTGCTTTATTTCGATGTTCAGGGCTTACGACATAGGGGGATCCATGATTACTGCACAGAAAGAAACTATACCCTGTGTATTATTAGCTGAAGCGCACATTATAAGTGTAGCTGTTGTTGTGTTCTTGTCATCATGAGTATTGTCAATCACGAGTCTTGTTAATACATTTGTTTCACTATAGGCAGAGGAGATTTTAGATGAAGCCTAGGTCAATGAATTCGCTTTCAGCGCCGCCATTAGTGCCTGCGAGAAGACGCTCAGCAGACTGGTACCCTTTGTCTGGAGGTTGCAATTCGGTTGGTGCCCCGAACCCCTAGTTTGTACAGTGATCGGCGGTAAAACTGCAAGCTTCTGAATTGGGTGCCCCGGGGATCCCAGAAATATCTCAGGATTGTAAGGGAGCTGTGTAGGGATCAGTTTGAGAGACCCCATGGCTCAGGTGTAGCTGCTGGGGGATGGCTGTACAACTCTTTGCAGAAGCAAGCTTGGCATTCCAGGAGCCTGGTTAATGGCAGCATGGGAGGGTGTGCTGGCGCGGTTGCTGCTATCTGCTACTGCTACTTCTTCTGCTATTATTACTACTACTACTACTACACTATTATTAGAAATGCTAATAATAATAGTAATAATCCTGAAGAGGACGCAGCGAGACAGTACCTGTAGGCTACAGTAACCTACCAAGTTACCAGAATTCCTCACTTAACTTAGGCTCGGGGATGTTTTGCAGTTTCAAGGACCTTGACTTACCCGCTCTTAGTAGGGAACCAGAGAATAAATTATGTGGGGATTGTATTCAGAAATTCCTTGCTAAGAACTGGTAAGTTGGATACAAGTGAAGGAATTATAATCCACGGAAAAGGGCCCTTGGTTTTTGCACTGGGCAGCCCGATGTGCCGATTGTCCAATTCTTACTAGGCAGATTTGCAGCCAGTGTTTTAGGTTGGGTCCCCCGCCCAGTAGTATTGGTAAAGCAGGAATGTATAGGGGGGGGGTCCTGATATGATTGCCAGTATTCAGTGTGGTCACTGTTCGTGGGTGGGTTTTTGCCTAACAAGCGGGCCTTTCTGCTCAGTGCTTCCAAATTGGGGCTAGGAATGCTGCATGCAAAGAGTTCAGATCGGACCCCACTTGTCGGCTGTAACTTAAAGTTCATGTGAAATCTGACCCCCCCCCCCGAAATGGGCAAAGATATGGAGGAGCCATCCATTTGGGTGCACAATGCCGTGGCCAGCGCACTTGAAAAAGGTGGTCAGCTGGAGAGCCTGCTCTTACTTTTGGAAGGCTGGGGAAGTTATTTGGGGGAACTTTACATAGGTGGCACTATAGGATAAGAATTGTCTCTTTGTTGTAGGAGGGAAGCTACTCATAAACCATCAGGGGCCTTCACAGTACCACCCAATCACTGATCATCCAAAGCTCTTTCCGAACCTAAACTGGGTTTGTTACACACACACACACACACACACGTAAAGGCATGTACAAAACCGGCCCATCGCCGGACCTCGTGACCTTTAATGCTGCTTTGGCCGCCTGCCGCCGGTCTTGGAGCTGGGAGTCTTGGGCTGGAGTTTAGGGTTTCTACACTCCCGGAAACTAACATAGAAATCCAAAAAGGGCCCTATAAAGACTA
>CAJNIZ010013858.1:25162-48960 GCA_905231905.1 Symbiodinium pilosum
TGTTAGTTTGGGGGAGTGTATTTGAGGGGCTGGCTAAATTAATAATGGGGGTTAAATTATGTGGATGATTCGGGTTACTACTCTACGGCACAGGGAGGTTTTTAGTTTTTTAAGTCCCTTGACGCTGTTCCTTGGGATTTTCCTGGAAACAAGGCTAATTGTTGTTGCGTAGTATTTATCCACCAAGAAACAGCTGAAATTGATATTTGGAAGGGTTCCAGGGCAGATGGAGGTGAAGATAATGGATCTTTTTGGGGGAGTGCAGAACCCTAGACACTAAACCTCTTCACTCTGAACCTTAAACCCCGTAAACCTTAAACCCNNCCCTAGACCCTAAACCCTGAGCTCTGAAGGTTGAACCCTGCCAATTGGATTAAACCTAGGAATGTTGGGGTTTAGGGTTTAGGGAATCTGGTTTTGCTACCGAAGGATCCCTCACATGTGCAGGTCCTGTTTGGATAATTTACCCGTAGCATGATTGCCACTAGGGTCCTGGTATTTTAGATTTGCTACATTTTGCCACTCCCTTAGTAATGAGTCCCACCAATACAGTACCATTACCCATATATTAGGGGAGTACGTACTTATTGTTGGGCGGGTGGGATTTTGCTAGGGGAGGTGATGATCACTTCAGTACACCACCTAGTCTTTTCGGGCGTGCACAGACAAGAGAGCCCAGTTAGCTTATGTCAATCTAGCCTAAATGTTCATCAATATTGTTCCTGCATAACCTTTACACAGTTTTAGTATAACTTGCCCGAAACCGAACTATAGCTAGATAGGCCCCGACGGTACCTACTTCCAGGATGTGGCGCTTCGGATTGTTGACGCGGCATCCTCGAGTTGCAAGGCCTGCGCTGCACAAAGCATGGCTGAAGGAACTTTCCAGCCCTGTATACACTTACACCACCACAAACGACGTTGCTGTTGTCCACACATCAAAACTCATCATACGGACACCACGGACACCATACCTCACACAAAGGTCATTGAAATCGCAGGTATCTACAACAGGCCCCTGCATCCCGCAGATTCTGTAAGGCCCTGCGCTTGCCGTATTCCAACTCTTGCGGCCCCAGGAACCTAAGGGTTTATGGTTTGGGAGTTAAGGGTTTAAGGCTTATGGTAGAGGGACCAACTATTGAAGCAAATGGAGAGCAACATGGAACATGAAATCAAAATTGGATTTATATGGGGGCTTATAGGGATATTTGTCAGTGCTATGGTCCTAAAATCTTTGGGCAAGTATGATATACGAGTGTGCTCGACCAGACTTCAAGATGATATTGGTAATCATGTAGGCCCCTCGTTTCAAGAGGTCGACGCCATTGCGCTGGAGGCAGCGACGGTCACCTGCGACCGTGCCGGACAGCTGCATCTGCTTCCTGGTTTTCAGACTCTGAGACTGTGTTCATGTGACCTTGGGATAGGACCCCAATGTTATGGTTATAGGGATACGGGAAAGAAAACTGGAAATTACTGTGTAGGGTTTTGTGTGCTAGGGTTTAGGGATGTTATGTTATTAATGGAGAATCAAATGGCAAAGGGAATAGAACATGAAATGGCGACTGCGTTAGTTAGGGGTTTATAGGTAGGAAGGTCTTGGGACAAAGGGGTTTCCAAGAATTCGGGGCTCCCTTTTTTGAATTCCCCACATTATACAAAGGATTATGCCGTTTTCATGCATTCTGAACGGGGGACCCCTGATTGGAAACTATCGTGTTTTGACGTAGTTGCCTCATTTTTGGGTCGAAGGATCCTGCAGCCAGGAGCTTTAAACAGCCAACCCTCATTCCGAATCTTTGCAGGGCAAGATCATTTCTTTGGGCCTTGAGGGCTCTTCCCTGGCAGGGTCCGGTGTTTCAGGGTATGGAGTTCAGGGCAGGGAAGACCTAAACCTTAAACCTTACTGCACAGCCTAAACCCTAAACCCTAGAGTTACCCTAGAACCCTCAAAGTCTAGAGGATGAGGTTCAAAGCTGCCAGAATGCGCAAACCCTTCAACTTCAACAACAACAACAACAACTACAACTACAACTACAACTACAACTACAACTACAACTACAACAACAACTACAACTACAACTACAACTACAACTACAACTACAACAACAACAATAGAGGCTAGAATTCAGGGTTCAGGGTTCAGGGTGGGAAAATGAAACGGAAATCACTACACGGGTAAAGGGTTCCGGATTAGGTTACCATTAACTACAACACAGCCCACTGCAGGCCATTCAGCCCTCCACCTTTAAGGTTTTGGTCTCCTGCTGGCTGCAGGGCATGTGGTGAAAAAATGGCGGGGAAGTTTCAGAGGCGAGCTTCGCATGTATTGGCTCCTTGAGCAACCCTTGCTTTCGACAGAGAGTGAAGTTACCCTGCCTCAGGCTGACACGGAACCCCAAATGGGGTCCAACAAAGGTTACTAGCTTTGTAAAAGTTTATGAAGTTCCATGTTAATTTGGGGGAGGCTATAACCCTGAAGTGGTCCGGAATATTCATATATGCCAGTTGTTTTCATTTCATTTGTTCAGTTGCTTGCTCAATTTGATTCTCCATTATCCGGAGCGAATATACCTACATTATCCCCATCCCTACGCCCGAAACCTTAGAGCGTGACGCTCCATTAAAATCATAGCATTTTCCCATATTCCCAAACCCTGAAATATTCCGGTAATCCCTAACAGAATAAACCCTAACAATAAAACCCTAAACCCCTAAACCCTAAGCCCAGGACAAGCATGATGCAACTGTCCACGGGCAACTTGCAGCCTAAGACGCAGAAAAGACCGGCGAGGGTTATGTGCCATTGAAAGCGTCCCTTTAAAGGGGTTCGTGGGTATAGAGGCTATATATGCGCATATAGGGGGCTTGGTATCCCGGGATCAGTTCCTTTCAGGGTTTTGAAGGGGGGATATAGGGTGGTGATGTGCCATGATTACACTTGGTCTCCCTGGAACAGTCCCTTTAAAGGGTTTTTAGGGGGGGGTTGGGGGGATTAGGGTCTAGGGGAAAGGGGTTATGTAGCCACATTACCCTCCAACAATGGAGAATCAAATGGACAAGAAGATGGACACTAGGATTATGGTGGCATGTCTGGGTACCAAATAATTATTGCAGCGGTTTCAACTGTACGGCAGAGCTGCTAAGAAGGCCTTGTGGAGAACAAGCCGCGTTGATGCTGCGGGACCTCTAGCAATGCTTGGCCGGCCCACCAGAAGGTTGTCAACCGAATTAGGTTCCCCCGCGCTGTTCCAGTAACAGTGTCAGACTTACTCTTCACAGCACTGCCTACGGCCTTGGCGTGCAAAGCTTTCAAGTTCCGACCCCCTGGCACTGAGGGGATTCAACCTCCATTTCATGTCCCTAAGTCATAAGTCCTTCTGTTTCCCAACCCAAGGTACAATTCCTGTCGCCCATGAGTTGTTTAGGATGGGATGTGAAACCATGCCTGCTGATGTTTCTGGCTGGCACGACCATGATTATGTGGTGGTTCCCAAAATCAGGGGTACATCTTTGGAGGTCCCTAGAATAGGGGCTAAAGAAAATTTGGGGGTCTACACTGAGGTTTCCCTATGTAGGGAAACTACCATGTAGACGCATGGAGAAAACTATTGATGCGAACAGTGCCTGTCAACACAGCCATGGAACAAAAAGCTCAGCCCACAACAAAGAGGTCATCCTGAAGAGAGAACCTCGCTTTATCCACTACGCAGATTTGCGTGGATGAAAACCAGGGGTAAGCCCTAAACACCGAACCCCCCTAAACCCTAAACCCTAAACCCCTAGAGGGTTGGGCTGTGGCATGAGCTCAAACTTTATGGAGAGCCGACCATCTTCTCTCAAGGTAGCGCTGCATGTAGGTGTGAGGGTTTAGGGTTTAGGCTCTAAGGTTTAGTGCAAACAGCCAGTGGCTCAAAGCTCTCAACCTCAAACCCAGCCACAAAGACCTTGATAACCGGAACCCAATACGAACCCTAGCCTCCGAACCCTAGATATTTTGGTAGCTAAAATTTCCATCTCATGCCAATAAAGAGAGCCAGAGGTGGCGCAGCTGCGCTTCCTCGTTGGGAAGGAGTTGGGACCAGGCGCACTGCCTGCAACGGTTAACCCCTCCCCCCAAATTATGTAACATTTCTGCGCAACATATCGGGGTATGCGGGGTAGACAGGGATGTAAGGGGGCACATCGGAACATATAGGGATGCATGCGCTTGAGCATCCTTGGCGTCCCCGAACTGAACTTGAAGCCCAGGACGGGCCCCTGTTATAAAAGACAGCAGTCGACAAAAGGTCCATTTTCAAGTTTCATGTTGGTTTAGGGGCGGGTACTTGGAGGGTTTGGGGACGTCGTAAATACATTCACAAACAAATACACACATACGTACATACATACATACATACATACATACATGCATTAATTATATATATATATGTATACATTATCTCCTGCAAGCCATAATCATAGCCCGAGTTATCCCCCTTGTTAATCTACTTAGTCTCAAAGAGTGTATCGGGTGAAATTCCTGAAGATGGGTTGGACGTTTTTACATGACGGTGCGAGTGCCGCCCCATACTTGGAGGGTCAGGGGGGATTAGTAATTACGTCGAACACAGCAAGAACTGGGGCTAGTATATGGCTTACAGGAGCTAGCACTATACTCAATAGGACCCCCTGACCCTCAGAGTACCACTGGGTCACCATCATTTTACCTTGAGGTTCAAGAGTTGGGTGACAGCCAAGCTCAGTTGCATGGTTGCTATCTTCCTTCAGACGCCACATCAGACGGGAGCTGGCTGTGTGGAAGGTTTAAAGTTATGGGTGTTTGGTAAGTGAGTTTGTGCTTAGGGGTTCTATCCTGGCCTTCAAGCACGCTCAAAGTTGTAGTCCTTACCGCGGACCCAGAAGAGTAGATTACGGCAAGAAGTCGTTACCACAGATGCCTTGAGGCGGTCCTTCGATACCCTACGAGAGGTTTCAGAGGAATGCATGGGGACTCCCTTAAACCCTAGACCCAGCCTGATACCTGCTTCCCATCTCCCGCTAAGATGCCGGAAACCGCCTTCAGAGAGTGGAGGCCCTTGCTAGCAGATGGTCTGGGGACTCGGAATATTGGCAATATCAGTTGTACCCCTGGCTCTGCATACGCTTGAGGACTATACCTTTGAACTTGAGAAAGCCGCGAAAACGAGCCAGATTAACAGCAGTGTCAAGGCGCATATGTGGTAGAGTGTGGTAGTGGATCCCCCTATAACACCCAATAACAACAGTCGCGAGATTTTCTGCCCCACTCCTCTTCAGAGTTATTTCTAGTCCTCATTGCGGTCTAAGGCCTCAAGCACCTGTGAGCTGTTGTAGTGAGCTCACCAGCTGACCCTGCACTGATGCCGTATGTTCCTAAGGTCCTAACCATGGACCCTTGACTGGGCTTTAAAAAGTGTTATAGTGTATACAACGGATATACAACGACCCCAGGGTGAAGGGCCCATACTAAGGTCCCCTAGGTCCAACCTGAGAAATGAAGTTGGCACAGGGCTGCCCTGAACGCACTTGTGTTTTTTTTCCTTCGTGAAACTCCCAACAAGCAGCTGTTCATGGTTTTTCTTATGGTTTTTATGATACCACAGTCCCTACAAGCAGCTTGAAAAGAACTTTACCAGGCCTCCACTGGCCATCTGCTCAGCGATAACAGCAGCTGTGGACAGAGCAGCTGTATATGCCAGCGGGAGCATGTGATTCCCAGTCTTCAGTCGATGTTTTTAGAGGAAGCAAAGCATGACAAAACCAAAGGCGCTATAGATATACGAAAGCAATCTAGATACCATTCCACCAATCTTTTGAAACATGGCAGAAGCTTTGTAGAAGCGTTGCTTGGAATTAGTTGTGCTAGCAATACTATTGCCATGTTTGGCAAGTGGCATTTACGTTTAACCGCGAATACTACTAGTGGTGTAATCAATCGTCATCATCTGCTTACAACCGCGCCCACGAGTACAGTGAGGCTTTTCCAAGTGCGGGGCCCTTGAAACGGTATGGATGGGACTCTTTTCAGAAACTCCTGAGCGTGCCCCAGAGAACCCTAAAGCCAAACCCTAAGCCATAAATACTTTGAACCCTAAAACCCCACCTTAAGCCCTAAACTCTAAGCCCTAGGATGCCCATAGTCAGCCCGAGGGATTCCCAGATATTGGTCTGGCTTATACAGGTTATATTGAAACTTACCGCAGTCCTCCCCGATCCTGCATGTCAATCCTAGATAAGATGGTAGTTGGCGTTTTACAGTCTGCACCCTAAACCCCAAACCGCATTTACTCACAACTCACAACCAGGAAGTCAATCCTTCACCCTAAACTCTATACATTCCCCAGTGTCCGTGTCGTCCTGCATGTGCTTGTCTTTCTGGTCTTCCATGACAAGGGTAATGCCCATAAACCCTATAGTACAGCATCCATATACAACTCCCATATAATCCCAATATGACCACCCTAGACCTTAAACCCTGCACGCTAAGTACAACTCCTAGATCGTCCCAATATAACCCTCCGCAGCTTGCCTCTAAACCCCAAACCGCCTAAAACCCTGCAAGCAAGCAGGCGACGCTTCAGCGGCTGGGCCGCGGTGAGGTCTTCCGAAGTGAAGAGCAGGCCATGGGTAGGGGTTTAGGGTTTTGGAGCCCAGTTGAGGATTTAGTGGTTTAGGGTTGAGGATTTAGGGGTTTAGGGTTGAGGATTTAGGGGTTTAGGGTTGAGGATTTAGGGGTTTAGGGGCTGGGTTTAGGGGTTTAAGCTTAGGGATTGATGCTTGCAGTCTGCGGCTTAGGGGTGAAGATCAATAAGTCTCTCACAGGACTACCACCTTTCAAAGGAGCCCACCGCCTAAATTCCCACCGCCCCTGAAAAGAGATACCAGCTGGTGCTTGGTAGTGATAATTCGCGAATGTAAAATAATCCCCATAGAACCCCCATCCGGTAAGATGAAGTTGGACAGCATACTCATTGCTTCGGGGGGTGGGGGGGGCCTTATTGTCTCGGAGGCGGGCCAACCAAGGGCTCCCCCCAGCATGCAGCCTCCAAACGCAGGGCTAGTATTGGGGTTATCCTGAAGCTCTAGACCCGCATAAACCCCACATAAGTCCTGTATGGGTCCTATGGGGCTTATGAAAAAGGTTATCTAGAATGATCCCCAGCAACCCTCAGAAATCTGATGATGCATTCCCTAGGCTAGCCTCGCAGTAGAGGGGCTTAGGGTTCAGGGTTTGCTTACTGGTTCTTAGTAGGGAATAAGGGAATGTAATCCCTACATAATCCCTTTATGTTTTGTATTCCCTTGTTCCTTACTAAGAACCAATAAGCTTAGGGTTCAAGTGTTCAAGCCAGTAGATTCCTCTGCAACCAAGACTTAGGGTTGGCCGAAGCTGTTGGTCAAGACGCTCTCCTCAAAGCCGTGCAGAAATCAGGAACTCCTGTATCTTTATTGTTAATATTAATACAAGCTTGCATGAAATATTATTGTTTTTTGGTAGTATTCATTGGTATTATTGTTATATATGCAGCCAGGAGCCTACATGCCTACAGGCTGTATTTGGTTGAAGCCTTTATTGATTATTGCAACCCAAACGGTGCACGCTTACAATTTGTGGAGCCCTTTTCCGAGTCTTGCGATTCAAGGATCCTGTGATTTCCGGCATGGAACCTAAAAGTCCAAGTGCCCAACAATCACATACTTGCCCCGAAGATGGCATTACATTTGCGCCAAAACCCTAAATACCCAGTTATTTGGCACATGGAATTTTAGGGGAAGGGATCCAACGCAGAAACCCGCGGTTCATGGAAGGAAGGGCAGCGCCGCGCCGCCGGCTACATTGCAGGCCTTGCCTTGCCCAAAAGCCTAAACTACTTTTTTGCGCAGAGGAGCTTGGATCCGTTGCTGTTGATCCCCAAAAACGCCCATGTAGCTTTGGGCCTTCACGGTGGTTTGGGTGAGGCTAACTACAAGGAAGTCAAGCATTCCTACTTTTGAATGTGTATGTTGTATGTGTTTCTATGTTTCTCACTATAACCTTGTGCATGCTTACAACCCCTTTCTATTCCCTATAAGGCCCTTTACACTGGGAGGGTAAGGTGTGTTTCAGCAGTTGAACTACATCGAAGTTACCCAGAAGCAGCCGATGTACGCCTCGCTGCGGCTGAAGTTGGCTTAGTGTTTCAAATTCCGCAAGTTCTGTCATATACAGGACATAGGGATTCTGCAAGTGAGAGAAGAGGTTATATAGGGATGCATGGAGTTTTGGGTTCTTACGCTCCCGTACTAACATGGACCCCCCCCCTTTCGTAGCCATTTCAAAGTGACAGTAACTAGTTTACAGCGGACCCTTGTTAGTTTGGGTCAGGGTAGGGCACTGGAGTGATGGGAAGGGGGTCTTGTATGTGGCTCACAGCTAAAGAACTTCGAAGAGAGCAAAACCGGAATTCCATGCACCACTTTGATGCGCCGACCAGCATCTCAGATGTTTTCTAGAACAGCTGCAGGTCAGCTATGCGGCGTATTGAGGTCAGAGTGGTCCAAGGTTTGATGATCGATTGCTGAGTTCATTCCTTGCTTTTTATTCCTTACCTTGAACAGATTACATCTCCACACGACATGACCTGCTTGAGCCCCCCCCCCCAGCCCGAGCGTGAATTATATCTCCAAATCTTACGAGCATCAATGTCACCGCATGCCTGCAGGATTGGAGCCGTGCAGAGCGCCGAAGTCTCAGCGGTAAGCTTGGGTCAGTGAAGTATCACCATACAGGAGTCTTAAGTTTACAAGGAGATTCTCTGTCTAGATGGGAGCCTATCGTTTGTTTGATGAATTGTCCGGCCCAACATGCCACCTACGAATAGAACAAAACACATACCCGATCTTAATTTCGTACGCTTGGGCAATGCCCCTGTACACGACTACAACAAGCCTACGACGATGCGTGAGTCGGAAATCGAACAATTGCACCCTCGCCAAGGTCTCAGCATGACGTTCCAAAAAGGGTCCAAGTACCCAAATAAGAAGGTTTCAGGGTACCTAAGACCCCAGTATTTGGGTACTTGGACCCTTAGAAACCTATAAGCCCCGCGATCCACCCCTATTTGGGTACCAATGGGGAAGGCAAAGTTGAAATGGCCGTAGCCCATTATTACTAGTTGCTAGTAGTGAATAAGGGGGGTTGAATAGGGACTATATACCCATATTCCCTACTAACCACAACCAGGAAGCATTGGTTCCACAGATTCTGAGGTTCCATGACCCTGCAGTGCTCATCTGGCCCTTGGAATTGCTTGGCGCTCGGACGGAATGTCATGTTGATATGTCTATAACTCACCGCAGCCCCTACAAAACATATTCCTTTATTTGTTGCTAGCCACCTGTAAGCCTACCTTCCAGCTGAGAAGCCTCACTTCCAAAGACCTGCATTTGATAAGCTAAGATGACAATCCGAAATCCGTTTGACATAGGTTGTTTGATCTTAGCATGTGTCAAGTGGAGGTTAACAAAAAATCTCTTCACTCCGCTCGAATAAGGAACCCTCAAGATAGTACCATGAACTCTTTGGTGAATGTTCATACTCAGTCGGCTGGGCGGATTACTTTCAGGGGACGATGAGCTGTTCGGAGGGCTTATGCAAGGCGACTCTGGGCTTTTGGCGCCTAGGTTCTCCAAACTGACATGCCGACGCAAACCTTTCCCAGAAAACATCCAGCAGTATGAACATCAGGCAATGCTTATTCTCCTGCGGGGAGGTGCATTGGCTATGATATTTCAGAAGTGCTACGCTGCTCAATTCTTCACTTATCAAATTCCTTACGAACTGCCCTACAATTGAGAGTGATGATGATGCAGTTGTTTCCTTCTTGGATCCTGGAGATCCGCAGGGGCACTTGCTTCATGCCATGTGCCAGCCATGCAAAGTCACCTCACGAAGAATATGAGTTTTACTAAAAGCTTTCCATGTAGACACCTGCGCCCAAGAGTGGTTTCTGCATAATTCCTGTCATCATTCCTAACCCGTGACCCCTCTCCCAACTAAGTTCCAGCAGGCAAGGGCACTGGAAGGAGATCCAAAGCGAACTCCAATCCCGGATAGATGACGACAAGGCGCCGTGCAGGAAGTCTACGCTTCACGACACTTACTGGGGGTACGCGGTTAGGGTTTAGGGTTCAGAGAATATGATGCCGAAATATTCCCTATCTGATGTATTCTCGTATTCCTTACTACCCCCCAGTAAGCAAACTAACATGGAGCCCCAAGCAAGTTGCCAACATCGACCACAGTCTTCTTTCTGAACAGGACTGATGCCCCGAAAAAGGTCTGGGCAGAGTTCCTGTGCCATCTCTCTTTGAAGATTTCTAGCCCCGTAGATTTTCCATTGTTATCTTTTCGTCATGCCCTACATCCTAAACCGCAAATCTCCTGTGGCAAGTCCTACGAGGAAAAGGGCCGGGGTATCCCTCTTCTGGTGCTTAATTCCCTTGATCCCTGTATACCCCTTATAGAGCCATGACCTTTTTTCATAGGGCCCCCAAACCTACCCTTGCCATGGGTTGCTGTACAAGCATGATCTTGATTCGGCATTTCGAATGATCTTGATTCGGCATTTCGCTTTGAAGGTAGGGTTCAGGACTTTTGGATATGGAGATTTTTGCGTTGCAGATGGCCTTCGAAGGAGGCGTCTAGGAGTTGCACTGTTACATCGATTGTTGCGGGAATTGCTACTGTTTCTCGTCTTCGACATTCAATGGGTACCTTTCCGCGCGTAAATGAATGAGCCAACCTTGGGAAAGACCTAGATACTGGACACCTTACATGCTAGACTGCTAGACCCTAAATCCTGAATCCTAAACCGCATAGAATCCTTATAGCCGATCAGTAACTCTGGCAGTCCTATCCAAGACGGAAGTTTAATATGTTTTGCAGCCTCTTGGTGTTTAAGAAGGGAAGTCCATGTCTGGAAATCGCTTTCTTCGCAGCTTCCAGGGCCTTCTTGAAGCGGTTGAACGCTTGTAATATTGGGATAATATGGGGTAATATACGGCTATATAGAGATAACGGAAAACAAAATGGAAGCACCCAACCTGCTATAATATATTATAACATACTATATACTATAATACACCATAATATACTATCATATGCAATATGTGTACTATATACGGTTAAGTATATATATATATATACAGTTCTGACAGAGGTTGTAAGCGAGTAACAGGCCTCAGTTGAGCTATAGTCTAAACTCCTTAAAGGTAGTTATATTGGGGATTATTTGTAGGGGAGTTTCTTCGGGCTTAGGAAGCCGGATACTAGGAGTTTAGACTATGGCTCAGTCGAGATTTGCTGCTTCCCATTCGAAATTTTGCGGGATCATGCAGTAGGATTGCAGAGTTCCACAGGTTTTGCGTGGGCGTCTCTAAATGAAGGCCAGAAGTCACATGGGGTCTATGCCGGGGGCCCGGTATGTACCGAATGTCGCTCAACCCCCTCAACCCCAAAACCCTGAACCCTTGGACCCTTGGAGCATCCCAAGAACGGACAGCAGCAGCATTTTCAATAGCAATAGTATGTCCCCTGAACCCTAAAGCCTCATACCCTGATATAGTCCCCTAGGGTTGAGGGTTTAGGACCATCCTAGTACCCCAAATTGGTGTAACAGGCCCAGATAAGGGTACTCAGGCCGAATTAAACGGTCGTTGCAGGGTCTAGGTAGGGTATGATTATATCCTTTCTTGGGTTGTAGTATTTTGTAGACAAGGATAGAGTCGTACTTTTTTCAACCACCAAGACACCTTAAACCATAAACCTTGTGGGCTTTCCCGCCAGGTGTGGGTTTCGGGTGTTTACGCAGTCGGCGGCCCAGACTTGGCGGACTGTGCTGACATGTTGCTGACCCAGGGTTTAGGGTTCTGGGATTAGGGTTTAGGGCTTAGAGTTTGGGGTGTAGGGTGTTGGGTTTAGTGCGCCCTGCCGGCGGGAGTCCAGACGCAAAACAGGGGTAATGTGTTTCCAAACTTCAGCGATTTCCGATTTGGGGCTGCTATAAACAAGGGTCAAAAAGCAATTGGGTAGATGGAACGTTGAACTTCTATAGCTTGAAGGATTCTTCCTGCGTGTTTGATGAGTCGTTGTAAGTAGATGGGAAACTGCGCGGTTGTCGTTCTAAGTTAGCTAGTGGATTGCAGTAGTTTTTGATCTTGTGAGAAGGGCTTGGGCGCTTCGGGCTTGAGATTTCAGTCGCTCAACCTTAAACCCTGAACCCAAAGCCCCAAAGAAACGACATCCACTGGTGGTCTGAAGAATGCACGTGAAGAACCTCCCGGGTCCCCCTGGCCCCATATGGGGCTTTCCCAAAATTAGGGTTACCTTTTTGGGGGTCCCTATAATAAGGACTATAGTATTTTGGGGTCCATATTGGGGTCCCCCTATTTTGGGAAACTACCGTATTCTTTATTTTCCTACCATATTATTGGGTTCCTTGTGTTGGGGTTCTCATGAAAGTCCATTAAAGTCTTCAAGGTCTTGCATCTGATGCTGGATGTGGACACCACAAGCCAGGATATGCCAGTAGACCTCCGAACCTCTGAATCGTGCCCCGTGTTTGGTTCTCAACATGTAGCGTTTCTCAAGCATAAACCTTATCAACCCTAAGCCTTAAGCCCTGAACCCCAAACCTTAAACCCTGAACCCTGAACCTTACACCCTGAACCTTCAACCCCCGACATGGTTGATTGGTCGATCCTCAGAATGAGAGGCGCCGAGCAAGCGCTATGCCCCGGAGTGGAAGGTTGCGACCGTGCTGGCCGCTGAAGAATGGGAGGACGCAATGTTGAGGATTTAGGCTTTAGGGTTTAGAGTTTAGGGCCTTATACGCTCGGGCTAAGACGGGCTTAGGGCTTCGGATTTGGCATCAAGGGCCATTCTCTTAGAGTGGCCCTGGAAGCCCAGTTGAACCAGCTGACCATAAGACTCATGAACCTCATTCTGAATTCCTACGACTGTGTACCAAAGTACAGTAGACAAATTCAACCATGATTCCAAGTCCTTCCTTGACCTTCATGTTGACGCGCCCCGGACATAGCAAGCTACATGCCAGACATATGATCCTACAATAAACACCCAAATAATTCCAATAGTAGATGTTCTCATGATGCACATACAGGGGGGGACTAGGTATTACCAGGATTGCAGGGGGTCATTAACCCGACGCGCTAAACCCTAAACCCCTCAACTTCTGAACCCAAAGACCTCTGAGGGATGCGCTGGATTCGAGCAGCCCCCGGCGTCAAACCTGAGTTCTGAGTCATTTAGGAATTCTATGGGGATTATGTAGGGATACAGGGACTATACTAGCGTTATATAGGGATTATGTAGGGACGGGACTATGTTAGGGTTCCATCGGGACAGAAGAGACCAAGGAAACTACTGTTCTGAATGCGTTTAGGGTTTAGGGTCCAGGGCTTAGGGCGCAGCATGTCCATAACAGACTCCAAGAAGGGTCCGGCAATTAGATCTCCTATATCTGGGACTTCAACAGAATTTACGGGCAAATGCCGTGGCCACCCAATTTTCGGAAACTCTTGAAATCTTTTTATATAAGCCCCTAAATTATGCCAGGGATCTATTTTCCGGATCTCTGAACCCCAAACCCTGAAGCCTAAACCCTGAACCCGGTCTTGGAAGTGCAAAACCCTGGGAGGACAAAGGTAGCTTCCCAAAGACGCAGGAGATACTGAAGAGGTGGCGAACCCAGGGAAGTCAAGACCCTTTACTTGAGGAAGCTGCCTTAAACGATGCCAAGATTCCCGTGTGTTTAGGGTTCGGGGGCTCTCTGGGGATGTTGAATGCTCTGCTGTCGACCCTTTCATTAATCTGACGGACACATGCATGCAGGATGATTTTGAGGGAGGTAAACCTATAGCTTGGGAACATGGCTTGATAGACCAGCATGCTTGGGAAGTGTGGGTCCGGCCAGTACCCATTAAGTTGAGTTCCCTTATTTACCAGCCACGGGCTTTGTGAAAGCCACTTCTTCCCCTAGCAGTAGGGTCAAGACTGAGACTCCTCAGAGTCAGCTTCCAAGCCTTAGACCACACACCCAATTTTCAAGTAGTTCGCTGCTGACATACTCAGCACACCTCAGCTGCAAAGGTAACGAGCAGCTTAGGCTAAGCTCCACATGGGGTTCTGAAGCTGGGGACATGACAGGAACGGCATGCCAACAATTCTCAACAAACTACCACACAAGCGCTTCCCCCTAATACTAAACTTACCAAGGACATCTTCCTCCTCGTGCCGAAAAATATTCCAGGGCCCGAAAATTTGATTTTATTTTTCTGTGTGGTTGGTATTTGTTGGCATTTGTGGGTCGGATTAGATGGGGCTGCTTTAAAATCTCTTTAAAACTCCATGGAAACTGAATAACTCTTGAATTGAATGGATTATTGGATTACACTAGAAAATTGGCATCTAACCTATTAGTCAATTACGGATGTAATTTTCGTTCATGATCCTTTGAATACTAATTCATTCCCACCACCCCTAATTCATTATAAGGGCGCCTTTTAGAAGTAGTCTTGCCCTTGTAAAAGTCATCTTCAAAAAATTTAGCACCTGGAATTTGTTCCTGAATATTAGGCGGGGTTTTACTATTAACGGAGTGGTAGCTCTAGAAGGCAGTGTTAAACAGAATCAGCAATGGCGATTCCTAATCCTCTGTGCAGGTTTCAGTGCCATCGCTCGTGGCCTGCCATATGCACAAGCATGAGTTTCTACATGGGAAGACCAAATAACTGGACATAAACATGTGTGCCGTGATGCATCTACCTTATGCATGCGTATGTACACATAGCATTATATTGTTCTGTATCTACACATTAACAATGTATGTGGTACTTTCCTAAAACAGGGGGACCCCAATATGGACCCCAAAATACTATAATCCTTATCATAGGGACCCTCACAAAGGTACCCCTAATTTTGGGAAACCCTAATCCCTATAAACCCCTATATCATCCCAGTTTCCATTTCATTTTCCATTTTCTTTTCCATTTGATTCTCCATTATAGTAGGTACCCATAATTTTGGGAAACCTCCATATATGCAGCAATGAAAAAAATTGCAGACGCCGCAAGCACCTTGGCTCTAGACACAGGGCCTCCGAGGTGTTTTTCCAGACGGTCAGGGCCCTGGCAAGCTGCTGTGTCCTAAGCATTACACTCAAAATAGGTCCCTTATTAGGGACTATTTGAAATTAGGGCCGTATTAGGGACTATTTGAAATTAGAGCTGTATTAGGGATTACTCCAAACCAGATGCCTGTACTTCTGCAATCGGATTTATACTTACACATGGTATGGTGTACATGTTAGCACTACACATGCATTAGGTCACTAGGCCGCAGGGTACAGGATGTAGAGCTAACGGATTGGCCATGTGCTGTATTTGGCGGGCCAAGAACAACAAGTTGACCCGGCCTTTTTCCGAGAGGATAGGCTACATGCGTGTATGCGGTTTCCATGAAAATGGGACCCCATATAATATATTACCCCCCAGATACCAGAATCCTCATAATCGTCACTATTTTAGGGGGGCCCAACTTTTCGGAACCCCCATGTAGAATCAATCTGGCTAGGCCAGTCTTTGTGAATGAGGGCGCCCGCAACCCCTTTAAGTGCTCTACATTTCCAGAAACCCTGAACGCCAAAACCTGTCTTGGACTGGTTCCTTGGCCCTGTTAGCGGGTTGCAAATTGCGTTTTGAAGTTACGATATGTAAAACCTGCGGAGGAGGCCCTGGAGCACAAGTGTTAGGAGTCTACGAAGAAGAGGGTGTCCATCTTACATGATAAGAGGATACATGCGTATTCCTACAATGACTTCCGCGGGTTGAACCTTTGTAACTAGTCGCAGTAGATCTCAGAATTATTTTGGTCATCATTCAGGCCCCTCTGTTAAGAATGATTTCCCAAACCCTACACCCTTTTCTTGGAAGCCCCCGTTGCTTCCTTTCTTGTTCTTGTTTGGTGAGGCCATGGCCGAGGTCCCCCCCGAGCCAGAGGCAAGGGGGGAGGATGGACCGCTATGGCTTGCCATCAAGTCCTGTACTCAGGGCTGGGTGGGGGGGGAAGGAGAAGTGTAGGTTTTGCAGGGTACAGGGTTCAGGCTTTAGGACTTTTGGAGCTTGCGGTTCCAGTACTTTATCCTAAAACCCTCTGCAAAGCCTGTAGGCCCCTTAAGGATGGCTGCTGGAGAGTTTTAGGGTTTAGGGTTTTGGGATTCAGGGTTTACGGTTTAGGATTTCGTAGGCGTTAGGGTTTTAGGGCCAAGGGAGAGAAATCCCCAGAAATTAGAATTGGATTGCGCGCATTCCCTTGAGAAGGTTCTTATCTGAGGTTTCTACGCGTGGGGTTGTATCCAACCTAAGCTTGCCGGTTGCGAGTACGGAATGGAGGACTGGATCTCGATGGTAGTCTCGCATGCTCAGCTGTAGTAGTCTCTATAATCCTATACTTACAATCCATTTGATTCATGGATTCTCTACTGACCCCACTTAGCCCCAGAAGGAAAGCAGAAAGCGTAACGGAGTTGTTTCCACTATTGTGCATCCCTGAATTCCCTAGTAGCCAGCCTAAACCCTGAACCACATTTGGGTATGTCAGTATTTCCTAGAAAGTAGCCTTCGCTTAAAAAGTGTCAAAAGAAAAAACATGTAAGAACCCTTACTACGGGAACCTGCACGTTGCCTCCCCTATTTAGCGTTAGAGCAACTTCCCCGAACAGCCCCAGTCTCCATTTTATGTTCCAGTTTTCCCATTTGATCCTCCTCCACTATTGGTGATTGTTTGACAGCGCTATATACCCTTAAAAGCCCCTTTGGATGAACCCGATACACCATATCTCCTCCTGGTATCTACTGCTCTACCCTAAACCTGAAGCCGTAAACCTTCTAAACCCTTCACCCCAAGCACTACACCTCAAACCATGCGGGCCTAGGCGACAGCTCTACAAGCCAGAGGTCATGCTTGTAAAGCGCCTTGTGGGCCATCAGCTCATCCAGCAGAACAAGACTCCTGGCTGCCGTATGAAGGGTTGTGGGGTCTGGGGTTTGCTTACTGCTGGTTAGTAGGGAAGAAAGGGATGGAATCCCTCATTCCCTACTAACCCCAGTAAGTGCCTGGGTTTTGAGTCTAGGGTCAAGGGCCCACTGTTTGTTCTATTCGGACCTGAAGTGTAGGATAGTCAGTCATGCAGCAGTGGAGGTTGGGGTTTTGACTGGAAGGCCCCTGCAAGTCCCAGGAGGCCCCAGGGCCCGCGTCATCAAGTGGGTTGAAGGCAACCTCCACCGAATCCTTCAAATCAGTGTGTGGCTTAGGGGTATGACAGTAACAGCTGCTGTGGACATCGGGCCCTGAAAGGTCGCGAAGTCTCCTGGGAGATTGGGAGGCCACTCAGAGACCCGAAGCCCTAAATCCTAAACCCTAAGCCCTAAGCCCCTATAAACTTCAAACCTGGGGGCTTTTCACACAGTTTAGGGTTCGGGCTCCTGTACAAAGCACCTCCCCACCCCCCTCATATGAAATGAGATAGTTGCAGCCCTTAGGAGTTGTTTTTCTTCATAATAGAGCGTGAACTGGAAAAAACATAGAACATGGCATGGAAACTCCGGTTGAAACCATAAATAGCCCAATCTCGTTGTCCATTTCCTTTTTCCATTTGGTTCTCCATGATAGTAGTGTCCATCATGTTCTTTTTTCCATTCCTCCATTTCATTCCACCTCCTAAATCCTAACCCTTAAATCTGCAAACCATACACCCTAAATCCCTTGACTTCCCTAAGCCTTAAATCTTAAATGGTGCGCCCATGAGCGCTACATCCTAAACCGAAAGTCCCATCCCTGTCTTGCTCTTACATCACAGACAGGGCGGGGCACCAACAACGGATGCAGCTTTTTTCCTTTCGCTGTCCCCTACCCTGGAAGTTACCGGAAATTGGGAGCCTAAAGGAGAACCAAGTGGAAACGGAACTGGACAAATGGGAGCTGGGATTCCAGTGGTATATGAGGATTAGGGCTTCCGTAAATTGGGTGGTCTTTCTTGCACAATATGTGGCTTGTATTGTTTTGAGGGTCAATATCTGGGTAGTTATGGCAAACCAGATATACCCTTCGATGTGATATAGCAAGGCCGAAAAGGGAACTGCACGTGAACTGCAGAAGCATCCGTTTCAATCCCATAACTACCCCTCTACATACATACCCAGTTTCCATTATTTCGCCATTGCTTTTTCTATTTGGCTCTCCATAATTGGTAGCCTTAAGCCCTCTATAACCCCATATAAACTTAAATCCTAAAAGTAATTACCATTTTCTGTTTTTCCCTGTACATGGTAGCTTCCCTGTCATTTTGATAAGCTCGGCTTCAAGCCCATATCTCCCTTCGAAGTGCCCTGGCATTTCATGTTCTACCATGCTACTAGTTTCTAAACCCTAAAGCCTAAACCCTAAACTTCTTTTTCATAAATTGTGGCTCGAAGGCTGATGTGGGATGAAATTTGGTCCCTGCGGCATATGCTGGATGAGTTTCGCAATCGGACTCTTGTCTGCCTTGCTTTGGCGGGTGAGGGGGGGGAAAGTTAAGATGAATGTCAAAGGCACATACCACAAGTGTATGCTGGGCTTACCCAGCTAGTGCAAAGATGCCCGTTACTCCTGCTAT
Source organism: Symbiodinium pilosum (assembly GCA_905231905.1). Lineage (NCBI taxonomy): Eukaryota > Dinophyceae > Suessiales > Symbiodiniaceae > Symbiodinium > Symbiodinium pilosum. The sequence continues at coordinate 43,903 of CAJNIZ010013858.1, forward strand.
GAATTTGTTGTGATGTTCTTCAGGTTGTTTTTTATGACTTTGACTGCTGGGGTCAAGCGTGGGCGAACAACGGAGATGCGTTTGTACAGCAATGCAAGATGATCCCACCTTCAGTGGAACCTACCTTGCGGACAAGTGACTATACCTCTGTTCATGTATCCATGTAAATCCAGTTTCCATTGAATTTTCCAATTTCCTTTTCCATGTGTTTCTCCTTCTTGGTAAGCCTTATACAGTCCCCTATACATGTAGTCAACATAGTCCCCACATTAAAAAGCACTAAACCTGTTGTGAGTCTCTGCAGCAACGCAGGAATGATGCACTCTCCGAAGGGAAGAGGCACCAGCTTTGGAGAAGCATATCGACTTCTGTTGTGGTGCGTCTTGGTGCCGGCAAGACACGATGTGATTCACATTTAGCAGAGCTAGGTATGTACGATATCTAGCGGACCTACCTAGGCCACAGAGTCCAGCCGTGCGAGCCAAAAGGGCACAAGAGCAACAACAAGCGAGACATACTTTCTGTTTGAGCCGTTCCGCTGACAACGCGCAGCACATGAGCAGCCTTTGGCGACCTCTTTGGACCGGAGAAGTTCACCCATATGAATGTCCCCAAGTTGTTGTGTTCTCTATACCAAAGGTCATTCTACCCTCTTCGCTCTCGTAAACTAGCGTTTCATGCTGTTTTCGGGCCGTACGGATTGCCAATCGGAAATTTGCTGGATTTCAGCTTGTGACCCTGCAAGATGTTGGTCGCCCAAAAAACCAAAACATGAAACTTCGGCTTCGAGAGGGTTTAGGAGTTAGAGTTTTGGGTTTAGGGTTTAGGCTACTCACCCTTGAAGGCAGCAGACAGATTTCTGCGACACGCAGCACCGTGATCTCCTTAGAAGACAGGCTCAGATGATCCTGGACGAGCTTGGTCTGCATGCTGTTAGGGTACTGGACGATTTAGGGATATGGGTGTATGGGTCCGGCCCCTCGTCCTAAGCCCTAAAACTTTAGAGAGCTTAGGAATCACCAGAAAGGGTTTAGGATGATTCGGGTTCAGGGCTGGGGTTGATAAGGGACTTTTAGGGCTCCTCAACATCGACCTCGGGGAGATAAACAGGAAATGCAACAGGATTCGGGTTCAGGGTTGGGGATTTAAGGTTTATCTTTGGACCCTTTCTGGTTTCTGGGGGTTCATCTTAATTAATGATTACGTGGAAGATGCGTCGAGGCTGCATTCTCAAGCACAAGCAAGCTGCTGCTCAGGCTACGCATTAGGGCAATTCTTCCTCTGGAGGTCCTGTACATACGCTCTTCTGGTAACCCCATGGAACCTCATGTGAGCCATAGTCTAAACTCCTTAAAGGTGGGTTATATAGGGGATCATATAGGAGGCTACTATAGGGCTTATTAAGGGGGATACTAGGAGTTTAGACTATAGCTCATGTGCTAATTAAGAACCGCCTGCATGAGTATCCCTAATCACAGCTGCGGAATGCCAATCTTCAAAGAAGACCCAATACACTGTCAGGGTTTAGGGGCTTAGGTTTAGGCTTGGAAAACCAGCGGCAGCCACCCCAAAACCTTGAACCCTGAAGTTTGTAACCTCCCTAAACTTTAAACTTGGCGTGAGGTTGAAGCCGTATATGCTTTTAGTAGAACATACCGTGCCGGAACCCAGGTCCAACGACTTTCCTCTCATTACGTTTTAAAACACAAAAGCCCTTTTCTCATCAAACAGCCGCGGGTGTGTTTTATGAGCGCTGTGTTTCTATGCTCAAAAAGGGAGACTTTTTCAGTCCCAGGTTCTTCGGGATCCTAGCCATTTAGTGTGCCCCAAAACCCTCTTCGCCTTAAACCGCCCACTACATTCCAGCTTTGTTTAGTAAAGGGATTTTTGTAACCCCAACTCCCAAAATTAGGACCCTATAACCAGCATATGATAGTCATAAGGTCCTATTTTGGGGGTTGGGGTTACCAAAATCCAGTCATTATTGTTGCAGCGCCGCCCAGGATCTACGATCTCAGGCGACTGCTTGCGGGCATGCCGTGGAGGACATGGTCCCCGAGCTCCTCTCTTGGAATCATCTGGGGTCATATACTAGGGTTTTGGATTTAGGGTTTAGGGTTTAGGGTTTAGGGGTCATGTGAGCTATAGTCTAAACTCCTTAAAGGGGGGGTTATAAATGGGAATATATATGGGACCACTATAGGGGTATATTAAGGGGGATACTAGGAGTTTAGATTATGGCTCATATGCGGGCTAATGGAAAATAACATGGAAGCTACTGTAATGGGGTTATATAGGGGCTGATGGAAACTGAAATGGAAACTACGATAATGGGGTTATGTAGGGTTTTGGATATGAGTCCTTGGAGGGTTATATGGGCTACTGTCAAGATTAGGATTACCAAGCGGCCATTGAGAGTGGACATGGGAGTCCCTTTAGTGGTTTAGTATGGTCCCTTATACCCTTTAATATGGAAGCCATGTCCCTTCATTATCTGGGAAATATCGACTGCGGGGTTATATAGGGGTTTGTAATAGGGACTATCATCCAAATTATGGTCCCTTTAAAGGGTTTATAGAGATGAAATAATGGGGCTGATCACCAATTTCATGGTCCCTCTAACAGGGGTTTATAGAAAGTATATACTAGGGAAAACTGTCAATACGACGGTGCCTCTAAGGGGGCTTATAGAAATCATACCGGGTTTGGGGATAAGGGTTTCAGGTAACCTACAGGAGAACCACGTGGCAAAGATAAGAGAACATGACATGGAATCTGCCTTGATTTGGGTGTTTTAGGGATCATGACTTAAGATACTTGCAGGGGACTTGGCAAGCAGGCGTATTAGAGCCCCCATAGGAGTATCCAAACATTCCATCATTCAGGCCCGGAAATTCTTAGATGCTTTCTGGAGGCTTTATGGAAGGCCGTCAGTGCTGTCCGGGGCTCCGGCAAGCCATCCAGGCATTCGATGTTTTTGGTTGCCGATCCTTTCCAACTAGAGCAACAACTCTAAACCCTTTCTTGCTGGAACCGCGCCCCCCAAGGTTGCGATCGGATAGCCAGTTGCGCAGCTTCGTGTGCCAGGAGGACAGGTTTTAATGAGTATGAATGAGTATCATCTTGAGAGACTTGCAAGACTTCGCCTTCAGGGTTTATTTGGGGCTTCGGGAGGGCTTTGAACTTTGAACCTCAATCTGGGCCTAGAAGTGGTGTAAAATTTCTAGCCAGTCCCACCAAGCGGAGATTTTGAAAGCAGAAATTTCCCATCTGACTGAACTGAAGGAGGCCGGCTATGGGGGCTACGGGAAGGCGCGAGAGGGCGCGCCCCCTGCAACGCCCTCAACGAGACCCTCCACCGCTAGCACTCGCCGCTGGGATGCTGTTTTGGATATGATGGTGAAAATTCTGGTCCCTTTTTGACCCAATTTGCGACAAGCAAACATGTGCTGTTTCTATATTTCTTTTGTTGTTGTCCATCTGGGACAGCGTGCCATTGGGCTCTTGATTTGTTCCATCCAACTTGGCCGGTTGGGATTTCCACAGAAGAGCTGTGGCCCCGAAGACCCGCTAACAACCAGTTAGTTGCAGCTCCAAGAGCGACGGACTGAGGCCTGTCCTGCAGCACACCTGACTTACTACAGAACTTGGCGACGCCACTTGGCAGTTTAGGGGGTATAAGATCTAGGGTTTGGGGTCTATGTTTGGACCTGGCTGGGGACCAAGTGAAGTGTCTGACCGTCGCTCCTATAACGCCCCCGCAGCACAAGAAAGCCCCATGATGCCCGCATGCCACGCACTGCCTACATTCAATGACGTTCCCTGAAGTGCTGAGAAATCCTCTAAACCCTGAACCTAAATCCCAAGCCCTACTGTAAACCCTAAATCCTGAATGCTAAACAAAAATTCGAAATCCCAAGCCCCAAGCTTGAAATCCTCAGCCCTAAACCCTTTAACTAGAAATCCCAAGCCCCAAATCCGAAACTCGAGATCCTGAGCCGATAATCCTAAACTCAACAATCCTCAGCCTACAGCCTCAACTACGTCTTGCCCTAGACCCGAAACTCTCAGGCTACCTTCGCTCCCCATGGGCCAGCCACTAGGGCTGGATGACATCGACGAGGCGGAGTGATAACAATAATGATAGTATTGAAAATCAGTAACAAGGATAGTAATACCAATACTGGAAATACGAAGTAACAGTAGTAGTAATAGGCCGAATAATAATGATAGGTAATCATAAGATAACTTGGCGTTTGAGGATTGTTAGAACTTTGGGGCCCCTTAAAGGGTTTAGGGTTATGTATTTAGGGTTTAGGGCTTAGGGCAGGGCGATGACGAGAGACAGACATTGGGAGATTTTTTTGCAGGATTGCAGGGGGGATCGCAGGTGAGAATCAAATGGAAAAGAACATGGAGCACGGAAACGGACGCTGCTGTAGGTTTTGGGGTTACCATAGTGGAGACTCAAGTTGAACAGAGACATGTAAAAATCAAACGGAAGCTGGCCTTCTGTGGGGAGTTCATGCGCATCATAACTTCTTAGGCACTTGCAGGGTCAGGGGAATTAGTAAGTAGGGCAGCAATGGACGAGAAAATGGTAACTACTACATTATTTAGGGGTTAGGGTTTAGAGCAGGGGGACTTAGCAACTAGCGCCATCAGGGGAGAACTGAGGCTACCCTAAACACTGAACCTTAAACCGTGTGGAATAATATGACGCGCAGGCATGAAAGCATACCTACTAAGTCCACATAAGCCCCGACAGGCAGAAGATGCGTGCTATGCCCGAGCGCCAGAGCCCGGAACCCGAACCCCTACCCCAATTTCTATAAGCCCTAAACTCTACGTATCCCTAAGGGGGCCGGATCTGTGTCTAAATCTACGTATATGTATATAGTATCCCCATATCCCTGTGTGAGCAGTAGTTTGTTTGGGGGTACGATGGCCACGATATGTAAGATTATCTCCTGGCCTTGGCATGGTGTCTCATAAGAAGAATGCAATCTGAATTGGTTCAGCCACCAAAGCACTCCTCATATGAACTATAGTCTAAAC
>CAJNIZ010013858.1:48981-62460 GCA_905231905.1 Symbiodinium pilosum
GAGTTTAGACAAGGGCACATATGTCCCTACAACTTGTATGCCTTCCAGGTGGCTGCGGGGATAAGGGAGAGCTTGGAGGCTGAGCACCACTGGCTGCTGGCAACAATTGCTGAGGAGTATCTGGGCGGGTGTAGGGGTTGAGGGTGAGGGGGTTAGGGGTGAATGGGGTTAAGGCTGAAGGGGCTCTGGTATGGAGCTATATAAGTGATGTAGGAGAAATGTAGGGCTTAATTCGGACTATGTAGGGATCATGGGAGGGGATCAGAAAGCAGAAACGTCTATTGTATGTAGAGGTTCAGGATTTAGCGTTGTTTTGGTGGGTGCGGTGCTTAGGGTGAAGGGGTTTAGGGCTTTGGGGCGCATAGTCTAGCTTATAATAGGTTTTAGAGTTTTAGAGTGTAAAGGGTTCAGTATTTAGGATATCGATTTGGGCGGCCGAGCGTTTAGGGCTTTGAAGAAAAGGGGGCTGTGAAGAAGGGGCTTTGGCTGGTTTAGCAAACCGAAGTTTAGTGCTTCGGGGAATTTACTGGGTTTCTGTAAAGGTAAGCTACTATGATAAGGAAGCCGTACTATTTACTATATACCGCTATCTACCTATACTTCATAATATTACCTGTACATGCGAACTTAAATTAAGTTCCTTAACAGAACCCAGCTTAAGGGATTGTATCAGAATCACCTCTCTCTGTCTTCTTTCCTAGAGGATTCTTCTCATAGCGTTAGCTTTGCAAGATATACGGAAATTGGTCGGAGCAAGCCCAACTCAAAGCCTAATAAGGCCGCCCAAATCCTCTTCTGATCCTTATGTCCCTGAGGTTCCTAAAGTATCGCTATTTGGAGAAACTTCCACAGCAGGACCCCTGTTCAAGAGGGAGGCTGGAGCTCAATGTCAGGTTTAGGGTGAAGCTCGGTGGGCTCAACTGATCGCCCCTTGCTGGGGGGGGCGAGGATATCCTAAACCATAAGCCCAAAGCTCTAAACACTCAACAGTGTTTGGAATTGTAGGATGAAATAGGGGTGAAATACCCAGCCTGTAAGGTCCATTGAATACATGTTAAGTCCTGCAGAAGACCTCCTATGATCTCCTTACAATACCTTTACATCCCTAGGGTCTAGACCCAAACCCTAAACTCAATAAACCCTTAGTCCTATCTATCCCCAAGTATTGGTTGGGTCATTCCCGCTCTCAGACACGGTCCTTAAAGGGCCTGTACTGCCGGGCTATCCTAGCTCCTGTTACCTATTGTGGGCAACTGTTATTCTTACTAGTTCTTAATAGGGAACAAGGAATTACGTATATTACATAGGGATTATATTCCCTTATTCCCTACTAGTCCTAAACCCCATTATATGAGGATTATATTCCCTTCTTCTCTACCAACCCTAAACACTAAACCTATCTTACAGGGATTCTACTCCTTTATTCCCTACCAAGATCCAGAAAGCTAAGCCTAAACCCCAAACCCAAACCCTAAATCCTGAGCTAAGGTATCAGCAGCTGGAGATGGAGGACCAGCGCCGCGCTCACCTGGCAAGCTCCGACTGTGAGCCTTCCACGGCACAGCTGCAGCCTGTCTGCACTACTCTGGATGGGTTTAGGGTCTTAGGGTTTAAGTTTAACGGTTTTGGGTTTAGGTATTAAACGTCACTAAAAGTCCGAAAATGACCCAAGTAGCCCAAACCCTGGAAATTATGGTGCTTTAGTATACTAAACCTTTTAGCCGCCACAGCATGGGGTTTCTTAGTCGTGTAGGTACCAAAGTTATGATCCAAGGTTCCTTGTATGATTGGGGTATAGCGTACCTCGATAGTAGACCCCAGCATGATGTTGGTAATTCTTTAGGCTTCTGCTGTATGGGGGCTTTCGTCAGGATTCTCCCGTTTTTTACGTTTACTCGGGCCGCCCTTTGTGTGGAACTCCCCCAAAGACTCTCTCGTTTTACCCTCAAGGGCCGCAGTAGGGTTTGGAAGTCCCCATATATCCCCAGGGTCCTTAAAGGCACCCTTGCTGAGAAATGTTCTAGTCCTAGCCCTTAACCGCGTAGCAGTCTTGTTTGCTTTTGGTGACGGTGTATCTCCTTGACAGGGATGAGTCCTTGCTTTTGCCGGCTTGCCTCAATAAGCCAGGCCGGCCCCTGCAAATCAAAGGTTTGCGGTTTGGGGGATTTGAGGGTTTGATTATGTTGGGTCAGTGTTCCGTACAGGAACTGTGCTTAGATATGATGGCTCCTATTCCCGATTGCGGTAGTTGTTGCTGTAAAGGGGAATGATCTGAGGTCTCGACCTACGCACGACCCTCCATGGGAACAGATAGATGGCATCCTTTGGTACGTCACCCCCATCGGCCTTTTGAACCCTGAAATCCATGTGAATCCTTCCTTACCCAGATGACTTATTAGATATTGGAGATTATGATAATCACGTATTTGGGCCCACATACGGGTAGATTAAGGGGCTTATATGGTACAGGAGCCCATCCTGGCATGACAAAGCACAAGGGCACGGATTGAAGGAACCTCTTCCTGTTGGTGTTTAAGGGCAACACCCCTTGTATTAAAAACCACAATATAGGTGCCCAAATTATTGCCAACATCATCATTGACCCAGGTTTCTTGCACAGTTACTTCAAATAGACTTCAGATTAACGTTGGTAAGCATTTAGGCCACGGGATTACGCGTGTTCACTCCCCCACCCCCCTTTCAAAGCCCGGTAAGTCATAGAAACTGATTTCAGGACCACCACCAGAATGCCTCCTGCCATCGATATACCTTAAACCCTGAGCTCTATGCCCTACACCTTAAACCCTAAGCCCTAATCCCTTAAGACTCTAGCATCAACAGATAGGGAGCTGGAGCCCTCAAGCTCGAAACCCCCAAGCCCTGACTGTCTGGAAGCTTCCTGCAGCAAGGACTGGGATCAGGAGTTGGCTGGGCTGTTGCTAAGGAAGTTTCAAGTTATTAGGATATGGTGTATAGACTATATGATACTAGGGTTTCTCCATTCTGGTAACTTAGTTTAAGCAACTTAGCTCAATGCGTTAAAGCCGCCCAGTTTGGGGATAAGGGACTCCAAGCTGCATCCAGCAGAGGTTGCTGCTTGCATTCCCGACATGTCAGACCTTGTATCATGCCACCACTGGGGGCGTGTTGAAAATCCTAAGTTCCAGAAATTCCTAAACCCTAAACCACTGGGGGACCCATAGCAAAGGACTCCCTAAGGCCTTCCTGAGGCTTCCCTCCTACGATTACAGTATGAGCCCCTAGCCTAGAAATGAAATATCCTAGAACTTCCTTAATAAGTCCAAAAGCCTCGAGGTCTCTTTTTTTATTGCTGATTCTAGGCGTGAAGCCCTAAAGCCCCTAAACTTTACCGTGCCCCTAAAAACACCTTGGGCTGAAATTTCTACACCCGGATGGGGAGCTACAATGTAGGCCCGAGATGGACTCTGTCCATCGGAAACTCCCCGCCTGTGGTTGGTACTAGCAGACCCTGGGACCTAAACCATAGACCTTAAAGCCTAACTCACCCAAACATTAAATCCCAAACCCTAGATCCTTGAATCCCTACATAGCCCCCATATCATTGCTACAACTACATGGCCCTACATGTCACTATGGAACCCCTTGATCTCAGGAAGCGCTTCCTGGGTCGTCTCCAGGACGTCCAGGCCTCCCCGGGCCTGAAGGCAGCGGCATGTTTTTCAGGGCAGGACGGATTTAGGCAATGTTGGGATTGTGTGGTTTTTACCCGGTTTTTGGCTTGTTAAAACAGAATGGGTTGTAGGGGATTTCGGGGTTTGAGGAATTCAGGGTTTGGGGCTGCATAAATGTGTTGAGAATTTCAGAATGTGGGTCTGTTCGCAGTAGGGGCGCAATTAATGGCTGACAGACAGGCAACTGAGCCAGCGTGAGAGAGAGGATTTAAGGTTTTTTCAGTGGTTTGTGGGGAGATTACTTATTTAATGGGCGTGGGGTTTACGGTAGTTTGGGGATCAGGGTTTGTGACTCTAGGGGTCTGCAGGGTGTGTGGAAGAATGCAGGTCTTGACTGTATCTTCTCAGCCTACTGCCGGGGAAGGAAAGGCCGTTTAAGTTGGTTAAACCTTGGATGATCTTCCCACTCAGCAACAGCTGAACAAAACTTATATTGAACTAAACGAATATATATATATATATACGTCTCTCTCTCTCTCTCTCCTTTACTATGACCCCTAGTATAGGCTGTTACTGGGTTGGGGCAGTACCCAACTATAAACTCTTTTGATTCCACGGCAGTAACACTCTGTGGAACAGATCCAGCACAGTCCTAAAGAGGGATCCTCCACGGTTAGGGTTTCGGACTCTGATGCTCCTCACTTATGTCTAGTGTCTTCCAGGGTACTGTTATCCTACCACCCTCAACCCTAACCCCTTAATCCCTGGCGTAACGCTACGTTGATACTGACGTACCGGTTATAACGCCCCCCTACCAACGAAATTCCCAGTATAGGGCCATCATACAATTCGGGGTAAACATTGTCATTATGGGGAATTGGCTCTTCGCCCTGTGCCCTAAATGGTATAGTAGTATCCTTTATCTTTTCGGACATTTCTTTACATAGCCTCTTTTTTGGGGAAGCCAAGGGGAGGGGGATCGCGCCTCTCACATAGGCTCTGTCAGTCAGCGCTGGGCTCTCAGAGCCCGTTCCCGTGGTGGGCGGCGCCAGCGTGAGGCGGCTGCAGGCACTGATCAGCCTCAGGCGGCAGAGCCCAGGCAAAAGGAGAGTATCCTAGAAGATGTTAATTAGGGATGTAGGCAGGCTACTAAGGAGTACGCGGTTTCCTGGAAGTTTCCTGAAGCTGTTCTTCTGTTACTTGTAGTCCGTAGAACGAATTGGATTGTCATTGCTACCCAGGGAAGCAAGGAACTGGCAACCATTCTTCCACCCTTCCCGACTGACTGACTACCAGCAAGCTTGCATTGGGTACTGCCCTCCCTGTCACAATCATGTCTAGGGCGCGTTTCGAGGCAGAATATTACTACAGTTACAGCATTTGCACACTGTTCTGGAGTGGGTGCAATAGCCAAGGTCTGGGTTTTGCACATGCCATGGCTTTCCAGAGCTGTCCCCTTCTTATCCCACACACGGCAGTAAGTCCATGGTGGTGCTCTGCGTTGCGGGCTGAAAGGGGAACAACAGCCTGAAAATCAAGAGTTAGACGTTTGATAGAGAAGGTCTCAATACCGTCTGTTCATAGCGCATTGAAAGCTCTGAGACCGTCAAAGGGGTAGCGAGAAGGATGCTGACAATGACCAACACATCCTAAGCTCATTTCTAGAACGGTCATATGTGTACCGGGTGATGTTCGCTTAAGACGCAAATGCGGGCCCTGAAGTCGAACTGCCAGAGAGCTTAGGAATGCCTCGAGCGCGGGTGGCGCCAGCCTGATGCTGTGCCCCTGATGACGTATTGTATTATTGTTCTTGGTTTTCATGTATATACAAGGTCTAAGGCAAGGTGTAGTTATTGCAGCTGACGTCGTCCTTCAGAAAGGTTTGAGGGCTGTTGTTCGGTCCTAAAGCCCACAGCAGACTTGTGCCTGCGCGCCCCCATTCAATGTCGTCCTTGGGGCTCTCCTTTTGGGCGGGGGCTTTTGCGAATATACAGCTGCGAAATCCCAATGGATGCTTGTTATGTACCCTTAGATCCCTAAATCCTGATCAAATCCCGGAGCCCACACTCCTCCAAAATGAGACATGGAACCTGAACTGGTGTTCTTTCAGCATCTTTAACACCTAAGCCCTAAACGGCCCTGAACTGCTAAACCGAACCCTGATCCACTAAACCCTAGCCCCAAAATAAATTACAATCCTAGAGACCACAAGAGGACCCCAAGATACGACCCCAAACGACCCTAAACCCCCAAACCTTACACTCCTTTAGGGGAGAGTAACTCCAGCGGTTCAGGAAGGCGGTGCAGGAGAATCAGCCTATTGCCAAGCAGGAGCTTGCTAAGGCGCGGGTTTAGGGTTTAGGGTTTAGGGTTGCGGAAAGACTTGCAGTCTTGAAATTTGGGGTACAGGGCTTAGGGAGAGCAAGTCGTGCAGTCTCCCCCCAACATGGGTGTTTAGGTTTTAGAATTTGGAAGGCCCTAAACCCACAAGATTTCCTACCATTTTAACTCCTTATTTGCAGCCTTATCGAGCCCTAGATATACTTGTATGGGGGTTGATGAAGAGGTCCCTTGTGGAAAGTCTTTAGGGAATCTGTGAAACTGTAGGACTAGAAGGTAGAATACCTAAGGAATCTCATGAATGAGGTTTGTTCAATAAAAAAGTGTCCTGTCTCCAACATGCTTGGTAGCGCCCCCACCTGCACCAAAGGCAACTGCCTCGGATTGGTTTCATTTCATCTTCTCATTTTCTCCCGACCTTAAGAAGAGTGCCCCCGAAAATCCCAAATTCTGAATCTGAAGCCCAGCAAGACCAAAACCTGGACGGTGCGCATAAACTCAGCCTCCACTTCGATTTCCATGTGCATTTTCATGTTATTGGGAAGTATTCGTTTAGGGTTTAGGCCCGCAAGGCCCTAGGCCCTAAACCCTGCATGATAGGAAGCAAAGGAATGGATCCCTAAAGCGGTTAAGAGTTTAGGGTTCCTAAATCATTTTCAAAAGTATGAACGTTTCCATTTCCCCTTCATTTAAAGTAGTCCCCGACCAGTAGACACTAACTCTTAAACCCTAAGCCCTTAGCCCTTCAGACCTAAACCCTTAAACCCAAGACCCACAAACCCTAAATCCTACATGCGATTGTAGCTGGTAGCTTCCATAAAACTGTCGAGGCAATCTCCCTTCCAGGGATTGCCGAAAGCTTGGGCCTCAACAAGGAAGAGTTCGACACTGAGATTGCTTTAAAGTTTAGGGTCACATAGATTGGTGGCCTCTTTGACTGGGTTGGAGTATAGCGGCGAGATAAGATTTTCCCGGGGAAGGCATAAACCAGTCCTCCAACCAGATTTATCCCTGGGTCAAGTTTAGAATTCCTGGTTTCAGGGATTTCGGACCGGCAGAGGTCAGAGTTGAGCACCTCCTGAAAAAAAAAGGGATTTCGGAGATGAAGCATTCCGGCATAAGTGTCTGATTCTGAGGGTTGTCGGCAGTGAGCAACTCCGGAATGTAGGGTGCTTGGTGTTTTGTAGCTGTCCTTTTGCCAGACCAAGCTGTTAGACCTTATAGGCCGTCGATCTACCGTTTTTGGATCCCCCAAGGAAAACGAAGAGTGAAATGTAACCGATTCTAACTTCTCATGCCTTCCCCTAATTTTTCATTCCCCACCCCTACCCCTAATATTCAATACTGTCATTGTGGTATTCTATAAGAGACTATTCCATACTACAGGGGGTGAGGAGTTTGGGGATTGACAGGGTCCTACTTTTTCGGGTTGGGGTAGCTGAGATTCCCGTATCCGCTATATTAGGTTCCAGGATGCAGGATGAGACCGTTACATCTTGAAGGCCCCTTCATCTTCCCTTTTGTTTGGGTCCCAACAGGGATTCAAGGTTTAGGGTTTAGGTTTTGTGGGTCCTAGCAGGTATTTATGGGCTGTTACTAAATACCTTCATTTTGGGAGGTGCGCGTGAAGGTGTGAAAGCCGGAAGCCTAGGACCCTTTCTTCGGCGACCCCGTGTGAGCAGCAGGGTCCAGCTGTAGGCAGGAGCCTGTTTCCAGGCTAAGTCGGGAAGGTGCAAGTTAAACCAGGTAACCTCCTAGAGTCCTATAGTCTGTGATAATCACTATGGTAGAGAATACTACGTCCCCCCATTTTAGCAGATAGAATCTAGAACTGCCCACTATCATACGAAGATCCCCATGTACCCAGTGTCCTATTTGGTTAAGGGAGACTATAGTGTTCCGCGACATTCGTACCTAGCATCCAGATTACAGCAGGAAAGCCGCCAAAGCAATGCTCTCAGCCAAGCGCAACTTGAGAACGTGAAGTGTCTTAGAGTGGCCGTTTGTATTGGGGTTATATAAGGATAATGGAAAAGAACATGGAAATTATTATGATGGGGTTATAGGTCTTAGGGGCTTAAGTGAACCCAAGCTATGGATCGTAACCCCTTAACCCTGGATTTCTGGATTTCCAGTTTTGGATAGGATTTTTCTAAATATGAACTCCTTTATTGCTTGACGTCTTGTATCCCGCGCCCGCCTAGTTTGATGGAAAAATGCATCAGTAATCCTGGATCCTGGATTTTCTAATTTGGATAGGAATTTGGTTTATATGAATTCCTTGTAAGACCCCCACAATGATTCCACTTTGGCACTGGAATTTGGTCTGTATGAATTTCTCTTAAACATTTATTCGACATAAGATGGAATTTCCGCATTCCTCGATTTCCGGGTTTGGAGAGGGTTTGAGTCTATATGACTTCTTTGGTTTCGATAGGATTTTTGTTGATATGATTTCTTCAATACGGAGCTCGTGGATTCCTGGACGCCCCAAAACCCAAAAAAATAAAGGGCCTGACCTGAGAGTTTTTCCTGGTTTGGGGTTTGGGGTTCTGATACACTCCATAACCATGTGGAGCACAAGTCGAAGAGGAAGGACATGCATTGTCCAGGGTCTGGATGGAAAACTAGAGGGGCCAGGACATTCGAAGACCTTTTCAGGGGAGTTGTTCAATGTTTCTCAACATTCTTTAGAATGATCGTTGGGCACGGGTGATAAGGCTAAATTGCAAAATTGGGCATGATGGTCATGAATGTGCTCTCCAACGTAAAGAAGAAAGCTACTTGGTGAAGAACGGCAACCCAATAATACACCCAACCCTGAACCAAAGACCTCAGCCCTAAGCAAAGATTGGTCAAGCAATTCGTGGACATGTATATATGCCCAAATTAAGCTATTGGTTTCCTTTGGAGCTTCGCCGGGGATCGTGCTTCGACTACAAGACCTAGCAAGCAAGCCACACCAGCATCCATGAAAACGCCCGAAAATGCGTGAAATACGTGGCCAAAGAACCTCCCACGCAAGGTCCCGCGTGAAATCGTGTGAAAATTCACAAATTCGTGTTTTACTATTGGCCCACGATCCTGTGCCAAACAGTCGCTGATCCCTGCACCCCTTGCCTGGACAGGCGTCCAAACTTTCACAAGCAATTTTGTTTATGGATAAAGTGCTTTTTCAAAGGCTCCAGCTTCGACTTCAGGCTTTGAGATCTTGAGTTTAGGGCTTTGGCGCTGTGACAAACGCATCAGGGTGAGCATGTGCCAGAACATTGGTTTCAGTGCACAGATACGGTCCTTTGTGAAAAGCGGCGGATGGACCTGCATTGTTTCACAAGCATGCTGTATGCTCAAAGAGCATCAAATAAAGACTTCTTCTGATGAGGTCTTTCACAAGACCTTCGTATATGCACACTTGGAGCCTCAGGGTAGGGGGCTTAAAGTGTGTAATGCCCCATCCTAGCTCACAACCTTAATTCCTATAACCCAAGGTCTAAAACCTAGTCCCGAAGGTCTAGTAACCTATTGCTGCATGGTCATCGCCCTGCTCCGAAGTCATGCAAAAACTCTGCAGCCGAGATTGGCGGGATGCGCTACTAGGCCTCAGAATGGATTTTCTTTTGGGGCTCTACAGGGTCGGGATTTAGGCTTCAGGATTTATGGACAGCTCTCTCCCAACAGATGTGTCACAGGCTGCATGCAAAATGGTTTTGGGTCTAGGGTTAGGATAGGCTACTAAACCCCCAACCCTAAACCCTCAACCCTAAACTCTAGACCCCAGAACTTAATCTAAACTTATGTGGGTCCCGATAGGAAATATGGTAGTTTCCCAAAATAGGGGACCCCCAATATGAACCCCAAAATACTATAGTCCTTATTGTAGGGACCCCCAAAAAGGTACCCCTAATTTTGGGAAAGCCCCATATAGAGTTTAGTGACCCATCCTGGGACTCAAGCCCCGAGACTTGATTCCAGGGTTTAGGGTCTACCTGGACACCAAAAGTATGTAAAATAATGGCCTTGATGGCTATGATTAGGGCTTTGGGGCTATTATTTTACATACTTTTGGGGTTTAGGTAGGGTTTAGGGTCAGGATCCTGAGTTAGGGAGACACTTAGGATTTGAAGCCTCAGGACCTACCATGGATACCAAAATCTTGCATACATTATTAATAATAGGATTTTGGTAACCCAACCCCCAAAATTAGGACCCGATAACCAGCATATGATAGTCATAGGGTCCTAGTTTTGGGGGTGGGGGTTACCAAAATCCTATTATTAATTATACCTTGAGCTGAGTACACTCAGGTCATACAGGTGTTCTAATATCAATAGTATGGAGGGATGCTTCTGAGGTTTGTCCGGGCTCCAGAGCTTCGAGGCTGTTTGTATAGAGACAGAGCTAACGTTGTGTGACCGGAACATGGACAGATTTTGAATAGGACGGAATCCTCGTAATGGCATCTTAATTTCAGCGCCATGAACCCTAAATCCTGAACCCTAAGCCCTAAATCCTAGACCCAAAACAGCAACTCAACAGCCGTGGGTAGGTTGGAAGAGCTTCTTCCTTTTGAAATCTTCTTCGCCCAGATGTCGACCCGGCTCAGCTTGAGCTGACGTAATAGGGTCTAGGGTGTAAGGTTTAGGGCTCAGGGCTCAGGGTTTAGGATTTAGGGTGTGGGGCTTAGGGTTTAGGGTAGGATCAGCTGCCCTATAATGGAGCCCAAGAAGCCCCCAAAAGCCCCAAAGATGATCCCCGCCTCCCTCTTCGATAAAAAACACCCCGCCTGCCCAATACTCGCATTGAATCTTTCCAATGTATTCTATTCTACCCAAATGGGAGTCTCCAAGATTTGGGGGTGCGGTGTGTGGTATCTTAACATGTGAGGAGGAATTGCCATGTATAGGCTTTACGGCCCAAAGTGAGCATAATCTATGAAGACTTGGAACACCAGGGTGACTTTTAACATTCTTAGTACTGGGCTCCGGTTAAGCTGTGGGTTTAGGGTTTAGGGTTTAGGTACGACACACCTAGCTTAGTGAAATTCCGACTCCCTTCGCTGTTCATCACAGATGCTCTCATGCCACGATGTCTAATTGGTCTAGGGGGTAGGTAGGTCGAGGTACCCATGAATACGAAAGGAGGCTTCAGGCTTTTCATTTTACCCTGGGTGGCACTTCGGATGATGACTAATGTTCCCTCATTGCTTGAGAAGGGGACCTCTTCATAAACGTATCCAAAATGGTTTTGGGTGCCCCTACGATGAAGTATCGGCATTGAATGTGAATGACTGCAGTGCTTCAGGTGTTCGTTGACTAGTAGATGATGGGGGTTTTGAACGTGGTGGTGACATACAGACATGGCGGCTTGAGGGGGGAGGCAGATCAGCTTTTGCTGACCTGAGCATTAGTCCTGGCTTGTCAACATTGCTGGCTCTACATGAGGTTCCAAGATTGCTGACTAGACCCATAAGCCTTGGAGTCTATTCTCAATTAGGTCCTGGCAGGGAAATATAGGGTCTAATGGCCGGTCCGTGTTTGCCTGCGTCCCAGCATGTTGAGCGCTGTTCTACTAAAGGTTCTATACCTGGGGGGCCCCAAATAGACCCGATTCTCATTGTAGGGATTCCGAAAAAGGGGACCTTGATGCGTGGAAATCCCCAGATTAGACTTCGGGCGCCTGCAGAAATTAGCAGCACAACTCGTATCAAACATGTTCTTCATACCTAATTGATGCTCTTTTTTTGTTAGTGCATGTTGCTGGGTTGCTGTTAAGAAACTCAAATGAAGTTACTATAATTAATAAGGAAACCATATACTGTCTACTTGGAACATGGTAACTGAATCTGAGTATCTTAGCAACCCTGGTTGCTGAACGCTTTTTATGAAACTTGGCCAGGCCCCCACACACAAAGATTTTGCCGCACTCGGACAATCTGAACTACGCGTCGCACCCGGCCAGTCAGTCCAAATGAGGGTCTCCCTGCAGCAAGGTTGCCGGAAAAGATATCCCAGTATTTGGGGGCCTATTTTGGGGTTCATCCTATGTAGGGAAAGTACCACGTTACTCTGAACAGCTGCCAATTCATGTTGCAGACCGCCGCGCGAAGGGCTTGTCAATTGTCAGCGGGTGCTTGCCAGACAATCCTTAGCAAATCCCAGCATGTCCCTTGTTTTTACATTTTCTTGTCCACGTTTCTAAGAAAGATAGACCCGTACGTTACCACCTAGATGTGCCTCGAGCTTGTCGGCTTGTTGAAGCAGACGGCCCATTCCTTGATTTCCCACGAGCAGCCATCAAGTTGCGTTGCTGAGATCCTCACCCTCCACTTGGCCTTGGAGTCCGCTCCTTACGGGGGGATGCGGGGTTAGTATAGGGGATGAGGACATAGCAATGTAGGGGTTATGTGGTTCCCTTATTCCCTACTAACCACCCGTAATTAAGTTAGAAGTGAAGATTTTAGATTTTTTCCAGTGAAACAGCCACAGAGCCTGCCACTTCAGTTCATATCAGCATGACCTCTGCAAATACCAATGAATTCGGCCATTTTCTCAAGCCCCAACTCTGTTCATGCGCAAACGTGCCGCCATTTGTGCTGCCGCTGTGGTTGTAACACCTGACTCGAAGCGGCAGTTATCATTTTAGCAGGATGATACATCCGAACCTGAGTTGCTAACACTTTTTGTCTTTACGTAGGCCCCAATCACGAGGACCCTTCAGTGAGGTTTCCCTAGAGTTTGTTCAGAAGCAGAGATTCTTCTGAGACGTGCGTTATTGCCCCCACCACCCTCCCCCCATTCAGCCCCAAACGTCAAGGTAGAAGAGTGAGCAAATCAAGTTCGGATGTAGCATATTGAAATCAATGCTTGCCGGCTTTGGTTCTGGTGCCAAAGTAAAACCACAGCGGCTGCACATTCACGCGTCCGAAATTGCAGTTTCAGATGTGAAATCGGTGGTTGTCAAATTACTATTTAGAGTGGGTTGTGCTCCTATGGAATGAAGGTGGTAGGGTCTGGGGGCAGCTTGGTTCAGGGCTATGGGTTTAGGATGTAGAGCCTAGGATGGAGGACTGTGGGTTGAGGTTCAGGGGTTTAGGATTAAGAGAGAGAGAAGGTTTAGGATGTAGGGTTTAACAAATTGTTGTTTCCCAGCGGTAGCTTTTGTGGTAGCGTCCCCATTCCTGCACCGTCGGCAATATGGCCCCTGTAGGGATCCCAAGAGTTGCTCTAGGGGTCCATTTCTATGTGTCCATAGAATAAGGCGTGGGGTGAATGGTTGGATCCCCTTGTTTATGGAAGCTACCATACCGGAATTTCCATAAAAAGGGTGGCTCCAATATGAATTACAAAAGACCACCATTAGGGACTTCCAAATAAGAGGGACCCCTAACTTGTGGAAACTCGAAACCCTCAAGCCTAAACCCTACATCTCCAAGCCCTGGAAGTAGAAATCCGCACGTATTGCTGGAAGGGGGTTCACTTGTGACTTC